>JAQIWA010000808.1:0-24855 GCA_034693305.1 Eueremaeus valkanovi
TTGTGTACCTAATCCTTGTGCCCAACAACTGAGTCATTCTTATACAGATCCCTCTCCTCTCAGTCCATACACTTATAGCCGAACTCTACTCTACTCTATGATTGATCGCTATTATTGGGATTGTTATGCATTACATCACACATACCCTCACATAACCCGATAGTCCTTTTCTTTCTCTCAAAAGGCTATTCAATTGATTGTTATGTCTTGAGAGGAATCGCCATTTGCACCCTTCTCCTTTTGACGAAAGCCGATTTCTCAGATTATATTTCTTACATTAATGGAAAACTATTTTCAGTAATAAATGCTTTTATTTTTGCTTTAAAAACTAAGACTTTCTTAAATATGACTGTATTTTACAGTAAAATGACTTCATTTCTATTCCTTTAGTACTCATTATATTCCAGACTTAAATCAATTTAATAATATATAAATCTTTTTATATTAATTGAATTTTTTTCTGACATTTTATTCGGAACTAAATTTTTATTTTTCAAGGCTTTAACTATCTATCAGACGAATAGTATTCCTAAGAATTTAATGCAATTCTACTAAAAAGAGAGCAAAACTCTCGTAAAAAAAGTAGAAATAAAATTGAAGTCAAAACTTATTTTTCATACTTTACTGCAGTTATAGTCAGAAGAAGAGAATAAACGAATTCTCTGCAAATTTTACAGAAAAAAACTTACTGACCATTAAAGCTAATGTATCGAAACGGTAGAAGCGATTGAAATAAAAGTAAAATTATTATTATTATTATTATATAAGTTATAAATCATAATCATTGCCCAAATATTTATGAAATGGACTTTTTATTCGACGCAAACCGTAATATAAATTAGAGTTCAGTTTTCAACAGTAGATAACGACTTGAAGTTTAGGTAACGAATAATCATATAATTTATTAACCATTTTCTCAGTCAAAAAGATTCTGTTATATAATACTTGGGCTATAAGTGCTGAAAAGATACAGGGATGGCCAGATAGCTGAGGTATATTAGCACCCACTCAAAACTGTATATCCTAGATGAATTTAATTTTGAATGCACTCCAATATATTCCTTGTATATATCATTAAATTAGAAATTTATTTATAAATTCATCAAAAAATTATAATTTATTTATAGTATTCTCTAATCTGCCGAAAGTGGTTCATAAGTGGGAGCTATTCGTTGATAAAAGTTGTCTTCAGTTCGCAACACAGGCATCACTTCACCACTACTTGACCTAAAATTTTTAGCAAATCTTTGCACTTTTGCAGCGAATATAATGAGCAACAGATATACAGATACTGTCATTCATTAGATGCAGATTTGAGCCAAAGCTATGCATTAATTAATTAAATGAACACTATTTTCACTAATGAGTGCAACAATTTTCTTAAGCCCTTTGAAAAAAGCTCTTCTCTGGTCTCAAACCTATAAATAGATTTATTATATGAACAGAAAATAAATTAATGAGAAATAAATGAAAGCTTTGATTGAAATAAGAGATAAAAAGTTTGTTAATTGCTATGCTTTGGTTGGAATATTCATGAATTATACTGGCATGTTTGAAGATGAAGCAAGATCAAATTTAGTAAATAGCATATATGGTTTGAATATCAGTTATTCAACAGAAAAAATTGCTTTCATTGCTGTATTCAATCAATTTTCTATTGGATTACAAATATATTAATAACTAATACTTATAATTACTGTATTTTCATTACGACTGTAATTATGGCAAATGTAATGTCGAAAAAAAATTAAATAATATTTCTGAGACAAAAAAGCTGTTCACACAAATATTTCCTTGCTGCAATTTAAACGAGACTGTTCTCCTCCCGTACCTCTGGAACAATCAGGAGAATATCATACGAAAAATATTCCCATAAAGTAATATACAGACTGTGTGAGTGAGTGAGTGAGTGGTGAGAGTGAGAGAGAAAAAAAATCTATTTATCGGTTAGTGTTAGTCATGATTCAGACGATCACCGAAAGCAATAAAGAATGAGTTTTTCTCTCATCTTATAAGTTATGCAATGATTGGATGCACTCCTGAATGCCATTACTTTGATTTCGTTTATACTCTTACTCTACTCTAACTTATCAGAAACTTATTGCTGCTATTTATCACCGCCGATGATGAGCCCTGTTTATTTATTAAATTTTTAATCTATGTATGATTTACTAATTTGTTTTATGCACTTTTTTCCAATTTAGCTCCGATGCTATTAATACAGGAAATCATATTTTCTATTCAGTAATACTTTATTTATTTTTTCCGAACATATAATTAAAATGAATAGAAAAATAATCAATACTTAACCGCAAGTTATGAAGACTTCGATAAGAAATAATTCAAATACTTATCGTTAGATCAGTTCTTTGCTTAACCTTCAAGTGTCTGAATCGTGATATACCATCAATAGGTCAGAACAACCCGGAGTATAATTACTTCATATGTTATACAGACTATCCGATTGATTATTGTGCTGAAGCACTGAACCACTTCTTGGGTGGTCAACAAGTTTTGGCACAAACAACGATAGACTTATAAACTATAGACTCGACTATAAATTATTCCGTAAACAATACTTTCTCAAAAAATCAGATTTAACCAAGATAAAAATTAGCCAACAGATAATTTTCATTGACATTACAATACTTAACAAATATCAAGAGATAATCATTGGTAGCATGAAAAATAAGAAAGATTATATTAAATAAGATAGATAGAATATAATAAACTGCAAAATGAACTGGATTAAAGCATAAGCAATTGTATGAACAAGTTTAGTTTCAGCCAATACTTAAGCAGAAAGTCTGCAAATACGAGTAAAATATTTAATTTGAATAATATTTGCACAGTTAGTGTACAGTCGAGATGAAAGCCGTAAAAATTGCTAACGTTTTACATGACTTACGGCTATATTCCTAATACTATATTCACTGATCAGAAGAAATGAGTTCTCACTCCTCAGGTCTGAAGAGTATTAGGTATTAGGAGTCGAGAAATGCAAATATCGATGCAATAGAGAGAGAGAGAAAAAAGTTTCAGTCAATGCATGACTGAAACTATTGACTGAAGTGTAGATAAAAATATGCCTAATATTAGACAAGTTCTCGATCACTAATAATAGCGATTCAAATGCTATGACAAACACTAAAACCCAAGGCTTTCCTTTCCTCTTCTCTACCTTTCACTTAAACTGAATAATCTTTCAAATCTATGGCTCATTTTATGTTCAAATATATTCAGGAATATATTGTTTTTTATGAATGCATTAAATAATGATTTGCTTAATATGAGCGAAATGTCAATCAAAATATTATTAATGCAGAAGAAAATCATAAAAATATATTTCAAGTATTGGACATAAATATGAGAAATATGTAAAACTAGTCAACAGTTTGATGTGAGAATCAAAAAGTACTTTATAGGGAGTAATCAAATTCGTTATGGAATTTATCCTGATTGTAGATAAGCTACTTTTTTGCTTATATTAAAATTTTTGTGAAACACTTCAGATAAATCAACCAGACAAGTATATCCACATCACCTTGATCCTAAGCACTATTTTAGACCAAACTTATATCAAAAAGCATAGAAAAATTGCCAAAAATATTAATAAAATAAAAAACATCGAAAGATTCATAAACTCATAAATAAAGTGCATATAATGTCAGCACATATTCAGTGCATGAACTCTATGGATGCGGTCTCGCAGTGAATGCTTTGAGAACTCATAACAAGAATGCATTCAAGAATGAGAACCAAATATAATATAAAAATGAATGTCTAAGAGATATATACTTCTGTGCAAGAAGTGTGAAGACTGTTATTCATTGAACTAAAAGCTATTGCATATGATATAAGATGAAGGAAAGGGAGGAAAAAGAGTGAGTTTTGTGGTGACAATCATTGCCGCATCACTTCTTATCTCTGAATGTGAGCTACTCTTCACTGCAATACAGGAACGCATACATACATACAGTGTATGAGAATATGTATCACTTTTTTTTGTGCACAACTTCTTTGGCCTCACTTTTAATACCGGTTTATATTTCCTTCCTTTAAGTCGTTTTATTTATTATATATTGAAATCAATAAATATTTATTTTTATACCTTTTACTCATAACTGACTCGTCCGGCAAAAATTGATAATTTTTTTTGAACTTGTTCATTTGGACAATCAAAAACTTACTTTGTATTAATTTTGATCTAGTCTCAATCAAATTGCATATACCCTGTATAGAAAAGATAAAAAAATTAAAGTCAAAATACTGTCTAGAATTCTGAGCATAACATCCATTACTTTATACAGTATTTTGTTGTTTGCACTCAAGTCTTGACGACTGAACGGAATAAATAAAGTATAGAAAGAGTGACAGAAATTGTTATTTTCAGTTCAAATATCGATCGACTTTATATCAATCAATGATTTTGTTTTAAGCATTCGAAACATTTTTTTTCAGCAATGGATAGGGTTATAAATAATTCACTCTTCCATACAATACTTGCACAACAATTACTGTCATTATTAATGTTTTCTGAAGTAATAGTATTTGAAAAATAGCTGTAAAAACGTTTTGAATTTTTTATTCCGAATCCTTTTGACAAATCTCTTGAGAAACAATTTATACCAGAGATAGGCAATGGGTCTGACGACAGGGGGGGGTAAGCCAAAATTTTGCCAAAAGGGGTACAATGAATGACCCAATTTTCGCCCAAAAGCGCCCCATTTTCGAGTTTTTTGCTCCAAAAGATCAAAGATCAGGGGTATAAGTCAGTCTCGGAAAAATCTCAGGGGGGGTATACCCCCCCTATACCCCCCCCATTGCCTATCTCTGAATTTATACCAAAGTTGTCCAAAGTATAAGCGAGTTAAAAAATCAATCAACCATCTAGTTTGTTAACTATATATTAAAGTCCATCTTGTTTTGTATATCAAAATCTCCTGTTTTAAATTCAAAGTTTTTGAACTATCCTTGGGTGCATACTATGCTAATATATAGAAGTGAACTCAGGGTCAAAAGGGGTGAACCATTTGTATACTTGTTTTGCAAAATATTTTTCATATTTTTGACATATTATAGAATTAATGATTTTTGTCCTTTTTTGGCGGTCAGATCAGATACCTCTCAAGATATGTGTGCACTTGAAGAGCCTGACAACCCCACCGGCAAATCAGTTTCATACCATTCTTGTTATAAACGGAACAATAGTTCATTTTCTTTTCTATTTGTTGTACAAAACTATTTTGATTGCCATTAATAATGATTGGCTCAGAAATAACAATACGTTTTCTATTGCTTTGCTTTTCTTGTACTCATTCTTCTCCTTATTCTCTCCAATCAATTGAAATCTAATAGAAATAGATTTTATTCGTTATAATAAACTCTCTGTTCATTAGTTCATTGCAAACAAGAATAAGAAGAATAAAATAATTCTTTTCATCCGTTTTTTCTAACGAAAAAATAAAATAAAATAAAAATAAATATAAACTGAAATCGGATTTGAGTTAAGAATTTCGTGAAAGTGTTTGAACAAAAATAAGAATAAGTTTTAAATATTCAAAAAAAATGATTTAAAATAATAGTATTTATTCGATAATTATTCTTAAGCTAATGACAAACGGATAAGAAATATAGGAATATATGAAATAAATAGTTATTTTATGCAAAATAAGTATTTGTATTAAATATAATCTCTTATGTGATGCAAATTATGCCGCGATTTGATTATAGACTTGTGTTCTGACAACACGTTTTCAATTGATATTTTATATGTGTATAGAATGAGAGGAAAAATAGAGAATAAATAGTATTAGAGATGAAAGAGAGCACAGAATATATCCAGAATAGAGAATAAGAGTAGAGAAAAAAAACTTTCATTTATTACATTTGAATAGTCAGTCGACTAATTAATTTTGCCCAAAGCTATTGCAGACGTTATGTAATAATAGAGCTGTGAATAGACTGTAGACAAAGAATGGTTGTTCGCACTTAACATGTAGTCTATGCCTACTATTTATGAATCAAAATGTATGCGAATTTGATTTTTGCCGAATGTTTTCGATATTATCTGTTATATTATTATAGGGGGTATAATAGGTTTGCATGCTTATTTTTATTAGCCTATTGCCTGGTTTGTATTCAAGCGAAAAAATGTTGCAAAAGGTTAATGTTTTCTTATCATTCAATTGCTATTAAACTAATTGTGAAAATACTTTATTGACTGAAAAAAGTTATACAAAATATAAAATGCATTTTTATATTGTATTGAATTTAATTAAATTTTATTTTTCATTATAAATTATATGAATTTCTTTTCAATAATAACAATCAAAATACTCATAAATCTTATTATTATTTATTTTTGCAGACAATTAATGGATAATCAAATCCATTCCATAGAAAGTGGATCTTTGGATGACCTCAAGAGTCTGGAGAGAATGTAAGCCATTATTATTCACACATAAAACGTATTCTCACAGATAAATCATATGCACTGTACTAATTGATTGCGTAAAACTTAACCTGCTATTCAATTAAGCATGGTCGATACTTCCTTGATCGTGATTATAACCATTTTATTCAATTATCTATTCTATTGATAATAACATTTCCAACGAATGTATTGCAAGAAAAAAAGTGAATTTAATTTCAAATAAGAAGAGATAACCAGAAAAAGCAATGTTTGTATTGCGTTAAGTGTTCGGTTCCGACCATAAAATAGGTGTCCATTAATGTCATTACTAATCCCTTACACAATAAGACCGTTTGTGGGCAATAAAAAAAGCATATATTCGTGTTATCTGTGATAAAAATGTTTATTACTTACAATTAAAGCGTTTAATACAAACAAACAAAAACACATTTAAGGGTTAAGTCTATTATGTGTGCAAAAGAGAAAGAAGAGAATTGAAAGTCCTTTAACCCGAAACTGAACACTAGTTTATTACAGGTTTGCACCGATTATTCTGGAAGTACTGTTCATTCGCTTGAATTATACAATATTTTTCTATTATTAGAAATAATATTTTCACTGCTATTACAGTCATTAATATGGTAGTGAATAATGAAATCAGAAGTAAATTGAGCCGAACTCAATTAGTATTAATGTGTATAAATGAATATCAATTAAATTAACCAGGCTATAAATATGGAGGTAGCAAGTATAAATAGCAAGTGGGTTGTCACCTTGCTATTCATAATTGCTGCATTAATTTAAACTTGTATCTATGCTAATCTAATCAGGGCTTAATCAATGGGGTGTATAATATCGGGCAAATTTGATAGATTCACCCATCAGTCGATTGAATATATATTTTGAATGATTGACAGAAATATTTAGAATTTTTTTTCTCGTTTGACATAAATATATTTTACAAACATTTAGTGTTTGAATGAATGAATAATTTTTTCTCCCATTCATTCAGTATTTGCCGCACTCTTAAGGTGTGTCTCGAAATAAATTTCTATTCACTTAAGTTAAGGCACTTTTTCTTCATATTATTATTGATGTCTTGTCTTTGTTATGGATATTAAGCGAAGAATAAAAATATTTTTTTATTAGTCTTTTGATCTTTTGATTCGCTTAACCATAAAAGACTCGTTTAGTTACTCATTCATAAAATTTTATTATTTATTGAATTAATAAATCTTTTTTTCAATTATAAAAAAAAATTAAGAAAATTATTGGTCTTTAAAATCAAAATTAAATTGTAATCAAATTAATAATAAATAAATAAATGACTAATAATTTAGTGATTGTTATTCTGATCATAGTATCTGAGTTGAAAATAAATTTAGCATAGGGTAAATTTTAAAAATAGCATCCGATGCCCACTTTTCTCATCAATACTATTGACTCGAATTCTCTATTATCTATAAAAATCTTCATTTCATTTGAGTTTATTTTTTTGTTTTGTCTCACATTCACACAATTGTTTAGAAAAGTATTTTTCACTTTTATCCATAGACTTGTGTTCAGTCAACTGTTTGGTGTTTTTCTCATTGTCTGTAATGTCTTGGATTAGATGTGAAACAAATAATAATATAATAACAGAATTGATAAATACTTTTCAGTCTTTTACTAACAAATTATTGCTTTGCCCAGAAAAAAAAATATTAGATTGTTAATTAAAAAATCAACTTGATTACTTTTATCTGATGAAAAGAAAAACAAATGAACTAGAATAATTGCAGTCACCAGCTATTCCTTAGCAATTTTAAGATACAGAACAGTAACCAAACAGAAGTTGTGAAATATTTTCTCACAATCTCTGTATGTATTCAGCCGTGAATTCAACAACAAGACTGAGAAAGAAAAGTCTGGATTCCAGTGTAAAAAAGTTTTCACTTTATTTAACTTCACATAAGATTTATGTCTTAAGGAATTATTTTTTTTTATGAATCCCAACAAATAATTTTAGTAAAAAAACTTAACAATGAAATAGTGCTAAACACACACGAAATGAAAAAAGTAATGACAAAAAAAAAGAAAAGTAAATATAAAGTAAATCATTTGATAGCAGTCTGTTTGCTAGGTGTGAAAGTTCAATAAAACTTTCATAGAGTCAATATTTATTGATTTTCATATTCGCACAATTAATTTGAAAAAAAAGATTTACTGAAAAATTCAATCAATTTTCATCTTTAATAAAATATTGAGCAGGATAACATTCTATATAGAAAAGGAATAACGGGTTGCCCTAGTTCAATATTTGGGACCATATTTTTCTGAAATTATTATTTGTTTTGTTGCAAAAAAAGCAAAATAACTGTAAATCCGATTCAAAAATCATTCCGATTCAGTCAAATGGAAAAAAACGCCCGAAATATATACGATTTGACACTGAATTCACTGTAAATACTCTTCAAAGTCACTTGAATTTTGATTTACGCACAGAAAGCTTGTGCTGGGGATAAACAGAGAGAGATTTAATGGCGAATAAAGAAGAAGATGAGTTGAAAAGCCCAGCAGAAGTATAGCGAAGATAATCATAAGTAACAGACATAGCATTGAAGTGATGCTAATGTTTTCGGGCGTCAACTCAAATGAGAAATAAGTATTTTCTCCAGACTTTCAAAATCTGTATCTCTTTTGTTATTATAATAATCTTCTGAAGAGAAAAGTGAGTCAAACAGTCAGTCAGTACTCAAAACAGAATCCAGAAGTGAAGTCAATAATAAAAATGTATCATTAAATACATGAGTGAAACGGAATTCAATACAGAATACAGAATACACTTAACATTAAAAATCTTAATATAAATATATACTTATATAACAAGAAGTCTTATATCTATTGAATAGCTTTTCGGAGCTTTTATGCATTGAAATGACGACTAGTTTAATAACTATTAACAAAATATACACAAAAAAAATAATATTATGTTTTAAGTATCAGTTTTTATGTATAATGTATTTAAATAGCTTTTGGGCTCTACTCTAATGGACTCTTCATTCAAGTTATAAAGTTTTTTCTCGTTTTCGAGTTTCGATATTATTATTATTACTATATTTTTGTTTTTAAGTCTACTTATTATTATCTATTATTTATTACATTTGCCTCAAATTTATGCTAACATTTGTCGAAAGCCTAATAAAACAAATTTTGGTTTCGGTTTATGTTTAGAGAAACTTATAATTATTTTTCAAAACTTTCTTCTCATTTATAAATGTGTTTTCATTCAGTTCTTATACACAAAGAATTGATGTTTTTCTTCAATGACATCGAAATGTATATAATTCTGTAAAATCCAACTTAAGTTAGATTTTGTTTTATTTATTTCTTTTCGTTTTACTATAGAATTAAAGTTAGATTTATATTCAATTGAAGAGAATATTAAACCGAAAATATTTTCCTATCAAATGATTATAATTAAGTTCAATAAATTGTATTAAACATTCAGACATATAGTTAAGAAAAATGGTCTTCGGATGCATTTTTGCTCTTTTCTGATGCAAATGATTGGTTAGTTTGAACATTGATTTTGAAAAATTATAATTAAGTTTTTGGTTTTGATTTTGCTCTAAATGTTTAATAGGGTTTGAAAATTATTTCTATTCCTTAAGCAAACGATAATTCATCAAAAACTTGAGCAAAAAAATATTCAACAAATCTGTCGAATCGATTGGCATAAAAATAAATTTTATTTCCTATTTATTTAATGCGATTTTCATCGCAAAGCAAAATAAAAATTTTCAAACATAAGGAAAAAATATATATAGAAAACAAACGTCTTCTCAAACATATTCACAATACATATCAATTACTTTGTCTGAAGAACTGAAGTAAAACAAAAAAGTTTTAAACATAAAACAAAAGTGGAATAAAATAAATGATAAAATAGTTTTAAGTTTCGACAAAAAAGTAGTGAATTTTCGATTCAAACAATTCCTGAAAAGAAAAGATTTCATAAAAAATAGTTTAGTCGACAAAAGCAATGAAACAAAATTGAAATATTGAATGCTTTTAGCGAATTCGTTATTGATCAGGGATGTGCAAGCTAGGTTATCTGAAAAAATTCAGTTAACAGGAAGAATATTCTCATTATCTGTTTATTTGTTAACTTTTTTTTGTAACAAATTTTATGAACTTTTCTGTTGTTTTGTTTTTTCTATTATATAAATATTTTTCTTATAATAAGCTCTTTTGAGCTCCAGTTTTGATAAGAAGATTACGACTAAAGCCTCGAATTCTTTATAGAATTCCTATTCTTTTCTATCATCTTGAAAATTAATAACCCTGCTTATTTAGTATTCCTTATATGTTTTAGTGATAAAAATGGTCAAGCAAATCAAGCGACACTATACGTGAAGATTTTTATCAAGTATTAATGTTCAATATTTAATAAATGAACTCTCTTATAATTCTGGAAGCTTAATTTTAGCAAGATAAATAGTTTATTCCAGAAATGCTCTATAAATATGAAAATATTGAGCAAAAAGTTCAAGAATTAGTAGTTTTTCAAATTTTTATTCAGAATTAAAAGCAAAAAAATTGAGAATAATCTCAATTTATTTCAACACTTCTATACGTCTAAAGTGTTTCCAAATTATAGATAAAAATTCATTAAATATTCGTTAATTTATTTTATATTTAATTCATATCTTTTTTTAGCGAAAAAATAACAAAAAAGAGAGAAAAATATATAAAATAAAAATCTTTACGTAAACTGTATTTAGGAATAAATTATTCCATAATTTGTGTTATTATCTGTGCATTAGTTTTGAATATATTTTTTTGCTTTTGAAGTGAAAAATAATTTTTGCGATTATTTATCAAAATTGAATCAAAATATTAGCTATACTTCTAATACTAATTAATCTTAATTAACATTAATATTATTCATAATTTATTCAGACATTTGGCCAGAAATCCATTTTTATGCGATTGTCACTTGAAATGGTTGGCCGAATATCTTCAGGTGCGACCAGCCCTGGAGTCCTCAGAGGCCAGATGTGAGGACCCGAAACGGAATGCCCGCAAACGTCTCTCGCAATTACATCCGGAAAAGTTTAAATGCAAAGACGGAGATGAGTCGCGCAATAAGTGTCCGGATCAGTGCAGCTGCGACTCCACTATTGTCGACTGTGCCCACAGAGACATCAAAGACATACCAAACGATATTCCGGTATTCGCTACAGAATTGTGAGTCAAATAAATAATTTGCAAAAGATTTCAATCAGAGTTCAGAATATGTTTTAATAAATAATTAATTCTTTTATTTATGTTATCTCTATATTCAGGCGATTGAATGATAACCACATCCATAAAGTCCGTAATACAGGACTGTTCAAGAAGTTGCCGAATCTGATCAAACTGTATGTATACTGAAATTTCAAAAAAAAAATTGTAAACCTTTTCCCAAAAATTGTTTTTTCCAAATATTTATTGCTTTTTCAATAATTGTATGTTTGGCTAAATTATTATTATTTTTTTTTTGAGTAATGATAAGTAGATTTCAATATTTTTTTGAAAATTTCAGTGATCTTCGTAATAATGAGATCACAGACATAGAGGACGAGGCGTTTTCCGGCGCCAATGCACTCAACGATCTATTGATTACCGAAAATAAATTAAAGCAAATCAGATCTGAAATGTTTGCCGGACTTAAAAATCTCACGAATTTGTAAGTCTTTTCAATATTTTTCATATATTTTTCAGTTTTTTCTTCTGTTTTTCTCTTAAGTTTTTAAACTAAAATATTTCGCAATATTTTGAGTGCAAAATATTTTTCTCATCATTTTTAAAGACATTTCATAATTAAGTTTAACCAGAAATACATATTTTGAATGAAAGTCAAAAAAAACTTAAGAAAATGTAAGATATTTTAGACAAATATGGTTTAGATTTTGTAAATTTTTCTGAAAAGCCGTCAAAAACTAACTCAATATCTATTATATTCAATGCGTTAACTAAACCAGTGATGGATTGGTTAACACCCAGTGATAAGTAGGCACTTTTTCCTGCCTGTGCTCACAGTTAAGTAGACTATTATTGAAATATGCATCGACTCAACCAAATATGTTTGCGTCGCTCAATATAAAGCTATAACTCAGAGGTGGACAGAGGGGTCAAAGGTGTTGATCCCACCAGAAATTTTCAGCCAAACCAGAGTCAGATTTGTCGCTCAAATTCGACCTGTTTTGCAATTTTCCCGAATATAATCATTCAAATGCACATATTTTGACCCCTACCCAGATGTTGCTGATCTTACTCCCTGGCGCCTCCTCTGATTCCTATCCCAGTCTGCCTCCATCTGACTATAGCTATAATAATGTAGAGAAATATTAATTTTGTTATTCTATTCAACGAACTATTTTTTGGGCCCAAAAAAACTGAGACATTAATACTCTGATCGCGTGTCTACAGAATTAGGTGTGAATATAACCTGCGGCACATTTTTCTTCCTTTCTTGCGGTTTGAGTTCTCATTGACATTGAAATTAGTGTTGAATTCATCGAATATGAAAATGAATTTCTTTGTTTCCAATCCGTGTTTGTATGCCGGGGTAGTTTGCACATCACTACGATTACCCGAAGACATTTTTTATGATAGCTTTTACATAGTTTATAATTAAAATCAATTACCGGTAATAAAAATGTTTTTAACTATTTTCATGTCTGAACTGAAACAAAGTTAAGATAAAAATAAAGTCAAAACAAAATCCACAAAATCTTATCCATAAAGCTATGAAAAACAGCGTTAATAGTCGTATCGCATGTTTAATACTAATAATAATTTTCAAAATGAGCCAGAGCTCAGACAAGGAAGAAATATAACATAATTTTATTCTTGATTTTCTACCCAAAAAAATATAAAATCATATTAAATAATCAAATTTGTAATCTAACCTATCATAATGACCTAGCTTAGTTTATGGCACTGCTCTTTTTGGAAGCTAACGACAAATAAATTTATTTTTCGTATTTTTATTTATTTACTGTATATTTGAACAAATAATAGAAGCGATAAATAATTGAAATAAATGAGCGAAACGTCTATTTCTGGTCTAATATTAAGGGAAGAAAATGACCGCAAAGTGAAAAACTGTAATGAGTTTGGAATCGTATGGCGATATTTGGAGCAAAATTTTCTATTATTTTTAAAGATTATTATTATATTTCTGTTCGCAATAAATGGCCAGAACTACTGCAAATACTGTATTGTATCGATCATTAGTGAAACAGACATTATATGACTATTTGTCGAACGCCTAACCATTTGTCACTTAATATCACTTAAGCTCTTAAGTCAACAATAGATTTTGCAGACATAACAATGGCTCGAATCGAAGATAATTGCATTCAGTTTAGAGCATAAAAGCATTGGATTCTGAATCTAGTCTAGAATTATAGTGAATGTTATGTTTATATTCCGCAGAATTGTTATAATAATAGAGAGAGAAAAACAGTATTTTTGAGAATAAACAGAATAATTATGGCTTTATTTTCACAAATCTTTCCAATTAGTGCTGATATTATTCGTGCAAACATTTTGCTACAAACAGTTCATTCTGTTTATTCATTAGCAAATGCTATGACAAGGATAGTTAATGAATGATTTTTTACCTTTGCTCAATTAAATGACTTGTTCTGAATCTGTATTCATTAGATAAAATTGAAAAATTCTTGATATATTAATTGTATATTAAGTTAGTTTTTTTTGGACAAACTTTGTTTTCATTCATTTAGTGTTTTTTTTTGTTATTTTTTTGATTGGATTAAAATTGTTTCGAAAGTTAAAAATGAATTAAAACTAATTATAATTAATTAATATTTTGCAGACGACTCGAACAGAATCTTATTACAGATGTGCCTACAAAAGCATTTACGCCATACAAACGACTTACGCGAATGTAAGTCTAATATCGTTTTCAATTCTTTATGCTTTCGAATAAATTTTAATTATTAAACATTAAATGCATTTAATTCCCCGAAAAAAAACTTATTGTTCATTAAAAACAGGATTAAATTATAAGCCATTTATACTAAACTCACGAATAAATTGAGAAAAAAATAAATTCAATTCATAGTTATTTTTGCAGAAAATTTTATTTTTACAACCATTTAATTAAATGCAAATTAAAATTATTTGACATTTAATGAAAAATTTTCATTTTATAGAGACTTATCGAAGAATAATATCACAAAAATATCTGCCGATGCCTTCTCTGGACTCAAAGCACTCAATTCATTGTGAGATTTATTTGATAACGAAATGAAAGCAAAATATTTATCATTGAATTAATTAAATCTATGCATAGATTCCTATTCGGTAACCAAATAACGGATTTACCCGAAGGTGTGTTCAAAGGACTGCTATCTTTACAACTGCTGTAAGTATTGACTAGTTTTCGTCTAAAACTAAATTTCCGATTCATGTCTGAAAACACAAATCATAATAAAATATATTATTCGTATCACTCATATTAAGACATAATACAGAAAAAAAGACAAAAAAAAATTATATTAAATATTAATAGCAGTGAATGCAATGAATGGACTAAAAGGCTTCTCTTGTATAGTCTATAAATAAAATCTAGTGCTCAGAGGCGTAACCATAATAAGGATAATGAAGAAGACATTTATTCTATCAAATATTTTACCATGTACAGCCTAGTCCTGATTTAACCCAGTTAGTTTTTAGTTAATTTGTATCTATGTATACAAATTCATTGCTTTTTGTTGAATATATGTTTTGACAGAACATTAAAAAAAAGTACTAATCCTTATAATCGACACAAATATTATAATTTTGTGTTCAGTTGTTAAGTAACGCCACTTTATATCTATAATAATGATAATAAACATACAATTACTTCATCTATTGTTTCCCTTAACTAATGTCTCTATTCCTACCAATAAATGTCTTTATATTTAATGTTATTTTCTGTGAATATAACAGTTAATGCCATAAACACGAAATCAAATAATGATTTTTGATAGCAATCTCTGTTTTGTTTGCGAAATCTTTTATTCTCTTATATTCTTCTGATTCTCGATTCCAATCCTCTATTCTTACTATCATTTCCTATCATTTCGACTCTTTTATTGTGCATTTCTTGTACTCTTTATTCTCCCTTTCCTTTCACTTTTCTGTAATATAATACTACAGAATATTCTCTAATCTATTATTTCTTGATATCCTTTTCATTCAATACAGCATTTTATTTGTAATCAATTTGTTTTATGCTTTGTTTGCAACAAAATTATATGAAAAACCATTGAAATATATAGGATTTCGTTTTGATTTCTTCATAGAATGATCAAGGACGTGATACTATATAATCCTTTATACTTATTATTAAGAAAATCAATTCCGAGTCATAATATTTGTATGCATACAGAATAAGTTGATTTGAGCAGAGCTTAATTTATTACATTTTAAAAACAATAATGATATTTCAAGTTGATCTTGGTTATAATCTATCTCGGAATGTTTTCGGCACATATTTTGATAATTTATTTATTATTATTTAAAAAGTTTTTTATTTTTATTTCAGTTTATTGAACGCAAATCGCATAACATGTATAAGAAGAGGAACTTTTGCTGATTTACATAATCTTAACTTATTGTAAGTTTTTTTTGGTATAAACTTCATATAAATAATGAAAAAATTCTAATAAATATTTCATATTTCAGATCGCTTTACGACAATAACATACAATCCTTAGCCGACGGTGTATTCAAACCACTGATTAATATACAGACGCTGTAAGTATTGCCGAAAAAAAATTATTTATAATTAATATTTAAAGCGATAAATGTTTTCCACAAATAATTGAATAGTATTTTAGAAAAATAGCTATAAATGAGATATTTTTTTTTGATTAAAAATAAATAATTGATTAATGAGAGCAATAAATCAATGATTGGTTTAATTTTGATTTTATGTCACCCTCTCTATGAACTGATCGCTTGAATTAATTTCAATCAGAAGTATATCTAAAAATATTTATCACTTAAAGGCAGAGGTGTTTGAAAAAAAGGAAATCAATTAATATATATTTGGGTCGGAATATAAAAATAAAATTAAATATTTGATTCAGAAGGTATACAGGGTGGTCAAAAATTGGCTGGAGCATAATCAAGCACTTTCCCATAGAACTAACATGGGATAGTTTACCAAAACATTATCTATGTAGAAAATTATCATATTTGTACTTGTTTAAACTGTTCAGCATAGTTTAAACTTGTATATTTTGATAAATAAGATAGCTTGCGTATATTAAAATTAATTTGATTCCTACTTTTGGTGCATTTTCTCACAATTTCTAGTTTAGATATTTAACTCAGAATTTATTTCATTAAAAATAGTTATTTTGCGTCCAATAAAAATGTAAACTATTTTTACTTTATTTTAATTTTATACCAAATTTTTTAGAGTTTAGAAAAAAATTCAGATCAGATATCGGTATCTCGAGAGCTGACGGTCTGTCAGCAAAAATGTCGATTCTTTAGGTGTAAACAAATTTCTTGACTTTTTTTTTGGCAAATATTTTGTCACTAATTTTGATGACTTTTTAATGATATTCTGAAATATCCGCTACTTTTCTGAACTTATTTTCACTTAAATATAAAATATTTTTATACTATTAAAGTCAATCAAAAAATGGCGCTGAGCTAATTTATAAATATTTGATCTTGTCCTATTTATTAGATTTTATATACTTATAAAAAATAATTAATGATTTGGTTAATTGATTGGCGATATAATGTCTGAAATAATTAGTGTTGACCTTAAGGTCAAAGCCATTCATTGTTAGCTTTAGGTTAAAAAGCAAAGGATTTAAAGAGCGAACGAATGCTTATATTTCTCATTACATTATATTTTATGGTTTATTAAAGAAAAATATAAATATTATATACAGTAATAGCATCTAATATGAGTTGATATTATTTTTCATTAGTCAACCCAATTAGCTAATGACTGATACATTTATTTAGATATTTGTCGATAAATATAATTTAATAAATATAATAAAAATAATAAAATTCATATATTATTTCGTTTAACTGTAATTAGAAATCATTTAAAACTTGCTTCTTATAAATCTAAGCCTTGTAGGTTTCGAAATGATTAAATTCACTGATTATACACTGAGCCAAATTGAAATTTTTCAATACATACACTATATTTCATATTTAATGAAGGATCAAGTTATGTTAACTTAAAAAATGATCAAGATTAAAGCATGAAAACTCAATATCATTGATCAATATTTATGATAATTTCTAAATGATCTTTATTTCTGATAAATTGTGTTCGGCTAATATAAGTTTTTTCTGCCGATCAAAGCAACAATATTTTTGCTAATAATTTTTGTATTGCTTTTTGAAAATTATTTTTTATGCTTTGATTTTAATCTGACTCTTAATGTTGTTAAACGAGTGAATATAAAAAATAATAATAAATAATTATCAATCAAATGCTCATATTATGGCATAATTTTAATTTTTAAATGTGTTAATCGAGTGCCAAATCTTTGGGATTCATATAATTATAATTTTTATATTTAATATTTAGTTCACACTATTCGGACAAAAATTAATATTTAAATAAAATTTTTGGTTTTAAAAAGTTTTTAGAAAATAATTATTTTTATTTAGTATTCAAATAAAGAATAGTTTAAACAAAATTCTTTGAATAAATTATTATATAAAACAATTCAAACGTTATTTCCGGGAAAATAAATAAGTTATACAAGAATTCGCATTCAATAGACTCTCAGAAATACTTTAAAAAAAATTGATAACAAGTTTATAAATGAATAGAAATAAACACAACACTAATGAAAGTAATAAAACAATTTTCTTATGTCTGAAAACGAAGACTCAAATTAAGGAATAAATTAGTTTATAGTCTACTCTATATTGCGGTCATTCGTTGTGTATAGAGAAATATTTGCCTCAAATTGTAGCTCAAATCCCGAATATATATATATTTTAGTCCAAATCAATAGAGAGGTAAACCCACACTAAGACTCAGAAACAGGGATTGCTTTCCCGCTGTCTTTGCCAACAGATTTGTTGAGTGAATACTCCGTTAAACTGAGCCAAAAGATTAGTGACATTCAAAAAGCAAAGCATTGAACGGAATATAAATAGAGTTTTTAAACATTAATGAGACTTACGATAGACAGGCAGTGGAGTGAAGTCAAGCCTAATCTTTCAGGTATTTTCTTCTCTACTAAATGTTAAGCACAACTTACGACTCATTCCGTATTATCTCCGTATGTTTTTTGCCTCCAATTTCTGTTCACTTGTTTTTCTCGATTTATTATTCTGTATCCAAATAGATCTTAAAATGTAATTGCATTCGTATTTAACTGTAATTATCCTTGATACATTCAATATTTATCAAGGATTAGATACAATTTTTATATTATTCCTATTATTAAAGTCGATATAAAATAGTGCTTAACATACTTTAACTACTGTATAAAATATCTGCAAGCTTATTGATACAATTTATATGTTGCCATAGTCTATAGCCTACTCCCACGATCGGCATCCCTGGCTAAATAATAGGCTAGTCTTTTCTTAGTGTAAATACTGTATAAAAGTAAAAGTTTTTTTTGTTTTGCTTTGTTTGCGATATTTATTCAGATAATTAAAACATTTTCTTTTCTGACTATTATATTAGGAAAATAGTTAATAAAAAAAAATATTGAAATCTTTATCTCAGTTTAGTTTTTGGGTGTGTTTTGTAGTGAAGAGCGAATAATTGTTTTTTCACTTTTTTGCTAAACATTCTGTTCATAAACACCTCAACTCTGGAAGTGAAGGAAAAATTATATTTTGCTTTTCATATTGATATACTGATAGCGCAGGAGGTTTTACCCAATACTCCCGAACCCTAAAGCACTATAAGTATAAATAAGACAAAGAGTACAGAAAAATAGGGAATTTTCATAATAGAAAAAAAATCATTACTTCTGAACAATAGAAACAGTTTTTGGGAGAAATATATTGAAAATTAATTGATTTTTAGGTCATTTCAACGGCTATTAAGAACTGAATAATTATTTTATTTGTATATAGTTTTCAAAAAAGCATATGTTTCTCATCAAAAATATAATATGTTTTTCAATTATCTCATATGAATATTGAAAAAATAATTTACATTTCTCTATGGCCTCTCTCTCTCTCTCTCTCTCTCTCTCTCTCTCTCTCTCTCATAAAAATTTTCAAATGAAAACAAATATATTCTGATAGCATGTGTGGTCTCAACTAAAATACAAAATTAAATCAGCAATTGTTAGACTCATCAGAATATTATAATTAAGGAAAAAAATTGTTTTTATGACTTGTTTTTGAAAATAATGTTTGTTTGCAATCAGTTCTTCTGTAAGTTATTACAGAAAAAATAATGAAGCATTGGTCAGTTTACTAGTATTTAGTAACTGTTCCCTATTTAGGCAATGGATGAACAGTAATGTTAAGTATAAGATCGTTAGTATGGAAAACAAACATAACAGGGATGCCTAGATTACTCGACTAAATTTAAGCCAGTAAATCAATTTACTAGAATATAAAGTTTGCATAAGATAATTGAGCAGGATAAAACGATAAATCATACACTGATGCAAATTAATTGGCCATAAAATCACTCTATTTTAGAGCAAAAATCCTTATTTGGACTAAATATATAGATCGAGAATAATTGAATTTACAATTCAAATGAGCTTTATTCAAATTAAAAGACATTATAAATGTTGCAAACCTTGATACTTCCGATTACGCCCACTATTAAAATATAAATAGACTATAAATCCTATCGTTATTTCCAAATGTTATACCAAATGTAACGTTCAGTTGATTTAAGAATTATTTTTATTTTTATATATTTAATGATATTTTTATTCTTATCATAAGTTTACTGAACGAGACGTAAGAGAGAGAGAGAGAGAGAGAGAGAGAAAGAGAAACAGAAGTTATATTCGGAATGAATACTAATTTGCATAAAAACTTCATTTAACTGATTGTTCAAATAGTTGTCATTTATAAGAACCCAAACGAAAGAACAATAAAAAAAATATTTGAATTAAATTTAAATAAAAAAACATTTGTGTGACTAATGTTTGGGAAGAGAAGAGAAATTATATAAATTACAGACAAATTCTGTTTATACTTATTGTTAACTTTGATAAGAAATACTATTTTATATAAAAATATTTTTTTTCTATCGAATAATAATCGTTAGTTTGACTGTAATTTGAATTTTCATATTTGACTTAAAGCAGAATTTTTTTTAATGAATTTCTTTCATATTTTTATTATTTTCATTAATATTTTTCTTTCTATTGGATTATTAGTTCATATGATTTGAATATTCAAATTCAAGTATAGTTTTAAGGAATCGGATCATAAATATTATGCTTATTATTACAGTTATAGTTATATTTGGTTTTGTATTTTCATTTAATTATTTTAGAGTCACATCTGTTTGTGTGTTGACATCAATCCCGATATGAAATATGTGTCTATACTTCAGGCAATTTAGTGCAGAAAAAAAACTTTTTATTTTTTTCTTTCCGATCAAATAAGAGGAATAATAAATGATTTTATTAAGTAATAAAAAAAAAAGAAAAAAAAATATTTTTGATATATATCTGACAAATATTATTAATAAAATACATTAATTATATACAAGAATATTAATCACATTCTTAAGGCTTTGAAAAGAATGTTAAATATGAGAGAAAAATAATAAAAAAAAAGTTTTATTCAAATAACGATCGGATCATCAAAATAGTCGTTAAAATAAACACTTTAATGATTTCACACAAAACTGTAAAATCGTATGAAAAATAAAAATAATTTTTTCATTTAAATACTTAATTAACAGACATTTGGGTCGAAACCCGTTTATCTGCGACTGTAACCTGAAGTGGTTGGCCGGATATCTTCAGGTTAGGCCAACACTAGAGACATCGGAGGCCAGGTGTGAGGAACCGAAACGGAATGCCCGCAAACGTATCTCACAATTAGCGCCGGAAAAGTTCAAATGCAAGGGAATGGAAGAGTTGAGGACTAAGTACGCTGACCAGTGTCTGGTCGACACCAGTTGCCCGGATAACTGTGTCTGCGATGCGACTATAGTCGACTGTTCCAAACGTGACCTCAAGGACATACCCAATGATATTCCGACCTTTGCTACGGAATTGTGAGTATATTTAAACTTATTTTTCAATTTTCACAGTAATTATTCTGTGATTTAAATGCAAATTCAATTAAGAAAAACCAAAATTTTCGCATAAATATGAGCCGGAGCTCATTTATATAAATCTATTTCCTTGGTTACACTAAGTACACGTCTGGTTCTTATTTAGTTTTAAGGCAAACATTGACTAAATATATATTTAATTAATTACATAAATACTGTTTAATTATATTTGTCTAAAGCGGATCAAATCAAACAGAAATATGTTTCCGAACAGTCTATTAATATTCTTATGTTAACCGTTTGAGTGAAAAGATTTATGCAATTAATATATAAATTGTATTGAAATTTATTAACCGTTGAAAACAACTCATTGCATAACAAATATTTTTGTTCATATATTTCAGATAAAAACAAATATATGCAGAATATTGTATAAATGTACCAGAGCCTAAATGTTGACAGTTCAAACTGGATTACATTCCGTATTCTAGCATGTTAAATATTTGATTTTTACCAAATTTCTAGTTTATTATTAATATATCTGATATTTAATGTGAAATAAATTATTAAATTTATTTCAAAAAATTAGTTTTCGGTTCGCCTTTCACACCGAAAGATAACTAAACTAATTCTTAGACTTCATTATTGATTATATAAATATATGAATGAATTTTTGCGCTTTTGCGAGCATTTTCTGAGAAATTGATATTTATTTTTCATACACTGGTATACTGTAGTGAACGGCACAAACACTTTATTGAGTGAAAAACTTCATTTTTCAAACACTTATCAAAACAGGATATAAGAAGAGAAGAGAAAATGTTTGCACAGATTTAAAGCTGTATTATATTTATGCAAAATTAGCAAAAGGCCTGCAAATTGATTAACAAGACTATTCATAATGTTCTGATCGATACAGTCATACAGTACTAGTGCTCAAAACAGAAACACAGTTCAGAAACAATTTAAAAATTAATAATAGTTTTGCTCAAAAATTTGGGTCAAATTATTTGTTTTATAAATAAGTTTTAATATAAATAAATGCGCTTAAGATTTATTGTTTCCCTTAATATCAATATTATGCCAGATCTTCCTCACATTCCTTACTACTAGTCCTTAATACTGATTGAATGTATCTCTGGCACAATTTTTATATAAAAATAAATTTCATTATTTACCCGATCAAATGATCAAGTAGCTTTATAATCTATTTCAATTTGAAGCTATTTAGAACGGGTAGCAAGCTATTTTCAACATTGTATCCACCTTGATTCATTGCAAATCTGTGTTTATGCTACCTTGCTTACATTGAGCTTGCACATCTCCACTTAGTTTGAGTGTGAAATATATTTTTTTTGCATTTATTGCTTATTTTATTTATATTTTTTACATATTATTCATACTTTGATATAATATTTTTACCAGTGATGGCCAGACCGGTCGAATTTCAGGGTATATTTTTGGTTAACTGCAATTTCACTGATCAGGGAAGGCTTAACCTTGTTAAATTGTTAATTTCTACTTGATTGAAGAAATTATACACGAATTATAAGACTAGCCAGTTACTTTGGTCGTCACGTTATTGCCCCCGTCTGGCCATCTCTGTGTTGGACCCATTTATGAATAGCTGTCAATATAAGAGCTAATATTTCTACTTTCACTTGAGATATAGTTATTTTAAAATTTATTGAAAGTTTGTATAAATTGTTGAAAAATGATATGAAATTCATATTTCATGAAAGCGAATGAATTCAATATATTTTCGTCAACAGAGCGAAAGAAATTGTGATTAAGTATTAAGTATTCAAAAATTCAATATAAGCTCTGCTCAAAGGAATCTATTTTATAGTTGGAAATGTGAAAAACCTCTCAGAAAATAGTGTTGACATAGATTTGAAGCCACAGAAAAACAATTATTAAGTCAATCGATAAATATATTTAAGCCCAGGGATGGCCAGAGTATGGGAAAAAAGTATATCCTAGCTAAAATTAAAACTTATACTGATTATAAATATCTGCAAATTATTCATCTATTTATAAACAAAATTAGACTATAAACTAATTTTACCATGTTAATCGTGTGCCTGATCAATCTAGCTATTATTTCAGACCTTGTTTATAGTTATTATACAGAATAAGTTGAAACGAATACAAAGAATATTCTTTTAAATCCATTTTCGTTTATATGGGAATTGAGAAGAAATAATGTTTAGTGAACTCGAAATAATTTATATGAAATCAATGGCAAAGAATGAATGCCAGCGAACATTAAAACAGTTATTCACAGAACAAAAAAAAATGTATTTCCGAAAACATTTTTAGTTAAACGAAAAGTTCAATAAATCATTAAATATGAAGTGAAATAATAGGAAACAGAAGAGTATTATTCGAAAGCGAATCTGAGTTTGAAAGCACTTAAGAATAAGACAAACTGAAAGCCAATACTCTTTTCCGTATATAAAGTCCTGCAATTCGACTCTATATCTAAGAAATGCCGATTAGAGGCTAACTGTGTCTCACTTTAACAAATTGAGCTTTTTCTCAATTTATCAATAAATGGGCTAAAAATCCTTTTTGGAAAAAAATCGATAAATATTTTTACACTCAATGTTAAAGTTTTTTAAAGTATTCATAAATAAGTGTTAAAAATCATCTTTCAGTTGAAAAATGTAGAATTTAGACAGACTTTTAAAATCGTACCCAGGTTAAATTCTGTTCAAATTAGCAAAGTTTTGATTTGAATTCTTTGTTCTGTATTTTTCCTAATTTTAAAACAATCTTTTTAATCAATATTTTCTGTTATAACAAAAAACATAACATTTTTATTGTCAATATTTTACTTAATTCTTGTCTTTATTTTCAATTATCTCTTACTATACAGACGTCTAAACGATAACCACATCTACAAAGTTCGTAATACAGGTCTATTCAAGAAACTGCCGAATCTGATCAAACTGTAAGTATAGTCAAGATATATGTTCTTTCAAATTAAGTAGTTTTACAGACATTTGTGTTTTTTTTTACTAATTTTTTGTAGTCATTGAAGCATACAGTCAAATTAGATTGAGTTTCACCTTGGTTAGAATGAAAATCCCAGGAATCAAAAAGAAAATCACTTTATTGTTGAGTTAGAAAATGAGAATCACTTTTACAGAATGAAAATCACTTCTTATTAATTGAAAAT
>JAQIWA010000809.1:0-24851 GCA_034693305.1 Eueremaeus valkanovi
AGTAGGCTTGCCAGGTCTCAAGGATTCACCTTGATTCTCAAGGAATAAGGGTTCTACTCAAGGCGAAATGCTAGGGTGTTTCCTTGAGTAACAAATCTCAAAGAAAATATTTTCAGCAGTCAATGCTCACAGACTCCAAAACACAAAACCAAATCAATTTCGGCTGAAATGAGTCAAAGAATGGGTTTGGGTTCAATTTTTGGTTCGAGAAATCAGTGTTAGTAAAAGCCAGCTTCCACCTATTTCTCCTTCTCCTTGTAAGTAAATGTCACATAAACTGTATAAAATTTCCTTATTTTTAAAGCTGGCCTTTCTCAGCTCCTGTAAATTCTTCCTGTTGTTAGCAAAGGTCAGTTTCCTTCTATTTATGACGCTCGTTGTTAGAAAGATCAGTTTTTCCTCTATTTTTCCCTTCTCGTTGTTAGTATAGGCCAGTTTCGGGTACAGTATATCCCATTGTTAGCGCAGACCACTTTCTCGCATTGAAACTAGTTTTCGTTATCAGTTGAAACCCTCTTTCCAGCCTAAGTATCTAACCCGTTGTTAGTAGAATCGCCAGGCCTTCGCTTCTTTTTATCCGGAGGGGGGGGGGAAATAGCATGATGGCAAATTATAATCACCATTTTTTAAAAAAGTGGCGATAAAAAATTCTCAAGGAAAACTCAAGGAATTTTTGGAAAATTTTGATAAATATCAAGGATTGGGGAATTGGGAGATGGCAAGCCTATTCAGAAGAGATCTTTGTCTGGAGTTTCCAATGCATATGAGTGCAGATCGAGGGGCGCATTGCGTAACACTTGTATAGCACAGTCGGACTGTTTATACTACCCTTAATTCCACTCTTTCCCGAAAACTCATTTTGTTGACCACCGATGTCTTCAATGATGTTATTGATTGGCTCTAATAGTGTCGGCATTCAAGTTATTGGGAAGAAGTGTTTTCGGGAAAGACTGGAATTAATGGTAGTATAAACAGTCCGACTGTGCTATACAAGTGTTACGCAATGCGCCACTCGATCTGCACTGTACGTACAAGTTGTACCCCAGGATGTAATACCCGTAATATACAATATTTTTATGCTTTCGATTATGTATGTAATGTAAGAAATATAAGATTTCAACTACCCATGGTCCCTATAGCTTTAATATTTGTTCCTCCTAGATGCTTTGCCCTCAAAATTAAATGACTTTATATAAGTTTATATTTTATTCTCATTAATAAATCTATTGTTTGTATACAATCTGTTCATCACTTTTAATACCAAAGCCTGTATTGCGTTCACAATAGAAGAAAACAAAATCATATGATATGACTGTTTATTCAACTCAATTCTCACTCAATTTTCAAACAGTTATTCTTATTCCTAAAGAATTGAGTTTTTTTTGTTGATTCTTAATAAGAATGGTTTGAATTAACATAATTAGAGCTGAAATGTAATGCGAGAACAAATAATTGAGTTCTAATAAGTACTGCAATACTGTATTGATATATCAGATTATGATTAGTATCATAACTATGGGAATCAGTTGACTAGAATAGATTGCCACTACCGGCAACCACTTGTATGGCTTGTAAGGCTGTATGACTGCACAAATTATTTTATTACTGTAGTATTGCATTCGTTTCACAATTATATGTAATATTCATTTGGAGATAAAGTCTTTTTGTGAAGCTCTCAGTTTAGGGCGTTTTTTGTATAAAATATTTGGTTTCAACAGATTTTTCAATTAATTGTCAAAAATTAATTGTTATTTATATTTGTGTTAATTGAGTCGAACATAGTCTCCACTAATGCCTGAATACGGTTTGGATTATTAGTCGAATTGAATTATTCTTATTCTCAAATTCAATATTCACCCGAACAGGTAAACCGCAGGGACAGCAGCAGTACGAAGGACAGCAGCAGTACGCCCCCCAATCAGGCCCTGCGCCCCCATATTCTGCTCCCAGTCAGCCAGGATGGGCGCCTCCGGGACAACAGGGTGGCTCTTATGCTCCTGGTCAAGCCCAACCTGGACAATATGGTGGAACTGTTCTCATACAGCAACAGGTATTTTATGTTTTTCGATATTATTTAGAAATTATTTCATTTATAAAATATAAGCTATAATTCATTAAAGTTATGGAATGTGCTTGAACTGAATTCTTTGGAATTTCATTATTAGATCCGATAAATTGAGATTTGATCCATGAGTTCGATCCATAAGTTCGTATGCATTTACGACGTCTACAGAGTAGACAATACTTAAACGGATATAAATAAATGGATTAAATGCTTCAGAAAAATCAATTCATACAAAGTATATATAATAATATGACCAAGCTATAAATTATATCAAATTACTGTACAATCCTATGATAACTGCGCAATCAGAGTGAACATCCACTTTTGCTCCCCTACTGTAATCCCTTCGCCAATGTGGACGTCCTAAATGCATGGCCCCGTTATGCTTTGCTCCAGTTAATCAGTTATTAAAACTGAGTTGACTACTTTATTAGCTAATTTATTGCCTCGATCTAATTAATCTAACTTTCCTCCCGTTCTCTTATAGCCACAACCACAAACTGTCGTAATTTTAGGTAAGTTTCAATCAATTAATTACTTGAAATGCAATTTCAAAAATCGTGCGAAACGTCTATAAAAACTTTGAATTTGTTTATTATATTAACGAAACTGTATTACAGGTGGATGTCCTACATGTCGAGTCGGGCAACTGGATGATGAGTATACATGTTTGGGTGAGTTGTATAAAAATATATTTGGAAAATTGTTGTACATTAAATCTAACTGGGCGAAACTGGAAGAATCAGTGATTGGACATCTGATTGCATTTCTATACTGGCGTTGAAATAATGGTTGCGTAAGAATTGCAGCACAAATACAAATATGAGATTTAGGCGGTATTACACACGATTATAGCCTGCAATCTCTGATGGATTCCCATTCAAAGTGGGCCAATGCATATGAGTTTTCAGAGGAAGTACCTTTCTTATCGGAAGAAAACCATTTTGTTTTGCCCAGTGGCAATTTCATTCACTAATCCCTTCCCTCTAACCACCTCTGGTTAGCGAATGCAGAATCAGTGAGAGTCAAATGAGCCAGAATGAACCTGGCTTCTTTTTTCCTCTGTCTTAATAATCTTCATGTTCTTCAAACAAATGCCACCATTCGGTTAAATTATATAAATAATCAAGCTCAGTTCATTGTTGATGGTAAATTACCAGTGGTAATAGTTCCTTTATTGTGAAACTTTCTTATATTACTTTGTTTTCATTCTAAATGAATGTGTGCCTGGCTCTACAGTAATATGAAACAAGTAAATCAAAATTGATATTAATTCAGATTATTTTATACTCTATTTAATTGCATATGAATTCTGTGGACACTCTTTCTCAATGTTTTTAAACGACTTCTATTATAGCCAACCATTGCTTTCAATTTTAATTCATATTTAAACAAATATAAAAGTGCGAGTCAGGGGTCAGTTGTAAAAATATGGGGTTTTTTAATGTTCCTGATATTATTGAGATATAAAGGGTCAGCTAAAATCACCCTTTTATACATTTAAAGTTAAAATTCAGTGTTTGAAATGGGAAGGTCAAATAAAAACTTAATCTCAATGTTCAGAATAATTTTCTATTAATTATTAAATTGAATTAATATATAAATATTGAAATTAAAATAATTTATTCCACTCTTTCAGGTATTCTTTGCTGTATTTTATTTTTCCCGTTGGGTTTGGTATGTATTCATATAATAGGTTGAAAAGTGTGTTCTAATGATGCCATTCATGCAAACCATTCGCTTATGTATTCATAATTTAATATTCATTCTGTTTATCGACTATTTATACGATTTTTGAAAGTTTGAAATCGATATCGAATTCTGAATGAGTTTAAATCAACCTGTGTTCAAATTATAATGAAAGCTGACCAGTTCCAATTATAATAGTGACCAGTGCTGAGCAAACTCATCTTTGCATTAGGGTCAAAATGATAATTATCTTGAAGACAATTTTTTGTATAAATTAATGTGGTCTGGCTGTCCACCTGTCCACATAAAACACATTACCTTTCTTACTAATCGATGGCAGATATGCCAATCACCCTTTCCCTGTCCACCTGTGCATCAGAACATATTCTTTAACAAAACTATAATTGAAGCGAATATTCTCTGAATTCTTATGATATGATTCTCACAACAGATATGTTTGTTTACAATGCGTGAGAAACGCTGTACTAATTGTGGCGCAAGTTTCTGATCGACTCAACTCAACCAGAATTACTCCAATTGTTAAGTTGACCGCAATTTCAATGGTCTTAATTTGAACTGAGCTTTAATTTTTATAATTACTTTTATTCGATATTTTCTTTATTTAAATTATTTTTTTTATTTGTTTTCAAAAACTATTATAAAAATAAAATATAATAATATGTATTCAAATCGTTTCAAAAATTACAGTTTTTTCGTTTCAATAAATCCATATAATATTTGACAGCATTGAGTACCAAAGCTCAAGCTCAAGTAATCAATGTAATCAATGTCTGTTCTTTTTAATTGTTTATTAATCATATGTCTACTTCTGGATAAAAAGTTGTGTGGATGCATTTCTGAAGATTTTTTCACTGAAAGTAGTTTCACTGTTATATTCGTAAAGTATTCTTAACACAAGAAAAGCTGTCTTATAGTCAAATCAGTCGACAGAGACTAAAACTTTTGCCCCACCCGTGCAGGTGGTTAGCAATAACGTATAAACTGCACAGGGAGTGAAATGCTTCCGTCAGCTAATGACAAACTGGAGTGGGTCCAAACCAGTAACTGGCCTAAAATGTGACATGCTCAGTTTGTTGGGATCTTAACATTTAGGGCTGGAAATAAACCTGGCCCATTTAATCAGCATAAGAGTAGAGCTCACTTTCAAAACTAAAGTTCCAATAGACTGAATAATAGCGACAAATTCATGTCAATAAACTACCTAGATCATATCTATTCTATGATCTCTTATTTTTCCCCTTTGCTAACCAGCCAACAATCCACATACAATTTCTATCAGAGATAGGGAATGGGGGAGGGGTAGAGGGGGTTAACCCCCTCTAGGATTTTGGCTGATACTGACCCCCCTCTGATTTTGGAAGATTTTGCGGAAAAACTCGAAAACATATCACACTTTTGGGCGAAAAAAATTGATTCATTGCACCCCTTTTGGCCAAAATTTTGGCTGACCCCCCCCCCCTGTCGTCGGACCCATTGCCTATCTCTGATTTCTATACAATATGTGGTGATCAGAGTGACCTCACGTCTTGGTTAGCAAAGTCTTGAAATCGGATAACTGTCCTGGGCTCTGAAGAGGTCCGGACCAGGACAGAATACTGCCTATGCATACAAAATATATAATTTTCTTGAGTAACTAATTCCTAATTGTTATTGAAGTTCACTTAAGTTAACATTTTGTTTAAGAAATCAAATATAAATCGATTATAGATATGAAACACTTCCTATGGATTGCATTGAATTTAAAGAATACGAAATAATTCTAAACTTTTCTAAAGCTTTGAATCAAATTAAAAATATAAATTGGAAATTGAATCTGCATTAAGAAGTTCTGGATCTTAGCTTTTATATGGAAAGTCCTGGATAGTTTTTAAGTAATTGTTCTGTTGTAGAACTGCTCCACCTGGTCGAGACTCCTGACTCTGGTGCCAATGTCACAAAAAATATTTCAATGACTCCTTATCTGCAGCTTAGCTCCAATGATTGTTTTCGTACAGAATTCTACTGTCGATGGAGTCGGGAATAAGCAGAGATAGACAATGGGGGTATAGGAGGTAACCCACCCTGAGATTTTTTCCGAGGTTGAACCCTCCCCCTCTTTTTTGATGTTTTGGAGGCGAACTTAGAAAAGGGGCACTTTTTAGAGAAAAAATGGATTCATTGTACCTCTCTTGTCCTACCCCCTGTCGTCAGAAACATTGCCTATCTCTGGGTGAGGTCAACTAATGACCTAGTTGATTATCAGTGAACACATTACCGTTTATCCCATTTGAGACTTTTATTTGTTTTATTTGTTAACAATTTTGTTGAAAAAATTGATAATTGTTCAATTGAACGGGAAACTTATCAAACTATTTTAAAATCTATTAATCCAGTGCTATTTCAAAACTGAGCAGAGTCATTCCAATAATATAGACACCCTTGGTTGGCAACACTCAATATATTTATAACTATTTTTTTTATAAATTTTTGCGATAACTTATCAATTGTTAGAGATTTCGGTATAAACTGAAAGTAATATAAGTTTCAATAAATATCCTTCACTTCGATGTCAAGGATCTGATCTGAAGAGAGGAATCGAAAGTGAGATAAAGAACTTATAACTTAATAAAGAAATTCATTTACAAAACGCCTAAAAACTTAATTTCTAAGCCAAGTATTCATTGTTTAGCAGACATTAAAATATTTTAACTCCAAATCTATGAATGAATTATTAAATTTGTCGTAAAAATAGCTCTAATTCACAAAATTCAAACTATGAACCGGATTAGACTAATAACATGAAAATCTATTCGAGTATATAATACAGTAGAGATGTGCAAGGGGTGGTATAGACAAAATACTCCCCCTGTGTTTCGAGGCGAGTGGTAGACCCCCTTTACTTTTTGACGAAAGAGATCTACACTTTACGAATGGGGAAGACATCTAAGGAGAAGTACAGCACAATTATTATTAATATAATATTCCTTTCCCTCGACTTAATTCTAGTTTTCATTATCTATTATCCAAAATCGCTGCAATAATGTTGGTTCAATTGTCCTTGGTCCAGTTTCATAAGTCAATGCTATGGAGGAGTTTCAAAATGATTACAGTATTTGTCAATCGAACGAGAATTCAAGAATTCATACATTTATTTGTGACTGTAATATATGGACTAATATGAGTCGGATTACTCATTAATTTTAATATTACCAGAAGTTACTAGACTCAATTCTATAAAAAAAAAGAGATAACCAAGTAGAAACATATGTCTACAAAATACCAGTTGATTATTAACATTTGACAGGAAATATACAGATTCTTATCATTGATTTGATGACATATTTTTCATTTATGGTCAAAGACTTTGTTAATGAAAATTAATTTTCTTTTAAACTCATTCACAAAAGGATTATTAGATCTAAAAACTGATATTTTTCTCATCGAAGAGATCATCAAAACCATCAAAATTAAGATGAGATACATTACTCCAATACAAACGGCATTATGAAGAGTACTGTACTGTACAGTACGCTATCAACTGTATAGAGCCAGGGAAGACTCTAAACCTGAACTACTCTCTAAAGTTACAAGTTCAGTTACATCTGATATTCTAATATATAAGATGAATAAACTTTTCCTTTAATTGTTTGACAATATTTGATACTATTCTTGTGATACCGTTAAGTCAATAATACAATATATGCTTGGAGTCAATGGCTTTGATTTATTAGTTTTTTAAACGTCTTATTGCAATAGAAATGAGTAAATTAATCGATATATAGAAGATATGGAAGTAATCCCAAACTTGACAATAGTTTTCTGCAATCAGTGTTTGCATGAGTTATACATTTTCCTTAACATTGAAAGTTAGAGCCGTTAGGAACTGAAACGAATCGGTTTTAATGTACTTTTTCCTATTGTCAACATATTTTCCAATAAATCTAACCTTCATCCTAATAGTTAGTTTATTTAAATGAGTTCAGACGTTCTCTAAATGTGTGTCTTCGCACGTAAACCACGTAAACCTAAGAGACAGACCCGTATTCATTGACTATTCATAAATATCAACGATAACTGTGTTTATTAAACATTGCGATAGACTTTCATTTGATAGACATAAGACTTATCATAAGACCAGAGCATATAATGCATATAATAGTCATTTACTTAAAATAGTAATAAATATAACACACATTCAATCAATAATTAGAACTTTGGTATCAATTATTGTTTTGTTTAATGAAATTGAATACAATCTACTGTTTAGTATAAAACTATGTTTTGAATCATACGAAAACAGATACGCATTTACAGCACAAATATATATATGAAATCAAAGATAATATTTTTTTTAATTTTGTTTTTATTGATTTATATTATTAATAGTTTGTTTAACCCAATATTTACCGTATGCCCAATGTCATATGATATACTCTATTTGATTTTGATATACAGTACTAATATCAAACACATTTTATGGCGACTACAGTACTGTACAGTTTTATTGAAATATTTTCACTTTTCCCACAAATGCTTTGATATTATGATTAATTGTCTGAAAACAGAATCAAATTATTATTGAATTATAATTGAAAACAAAATGAGAATTATATTTATTAGCAAAGAAAGAAACTAGTTAATATGTAGTCAAACAATATACAAAGATGAATCAACAACTACAAGTCTGTAACTAAGCATGGTCTTTTTTAAAGTTCGCTCACATCAATGATTAGCCAATCAATTACTAGCACTTAAAAGAAATTGATTTTATTTTCGAGTTTTATCATTCAGACAATTGAACTGACAATGAACTCACAGGAAATGCATTCATACATGTATTATACATCTATTTATAATCAGAATACATGACTAATACAGCCAATTACTGGCGACTGGAAAACATTATTTGCAAGATTTGGACCAAGATTTGCAAAAATCATATAACTTAACAGACAACCTAGAAGTTCACAGAAATAATCAATATTTTATACTATTTTGTGTGAAATATTGATCTTATTTTAATAATATCTGATATATTCCATAACATTCCGAAATCGACTACAGCTGTACTGTACTTATTCTGTTGCCAAATGTCCTTTCTAATGCCATTTGAGCAATTACCCAGTCCAATGTCTCCAATCTGATAAATGTGATTCACGAAAAAATTCTGTAAAATTTCTACTTTAGAGCCCATAAAATAAACATTAAAATCTCAATTACTTCTGATATTGACCTTGAATTGAAACTATTTCGGCTACAGTGCAAAAGTCATCCAGGCTGACCCACTATTTCAATAGTTAAAAGATAACCAGAATTTTGGCATTACTTAGATTTAGCGAAACAACAATTTTGATTAAGACTAATGATTAGTAATGAATATTGATTTGAACTCAAAGCCACATATCATGTGATTTATATAACATAACATTCTTATTGTTTTATTGAGGAAAATATTTTTATATTTTTGTGGAAACTTTAATATTATGTTTCAATCTGTTTGAGACATGTCGGCTGATTCTACACTAAAACGCCATTGTTTTGCACTAAATTTTTAACTCTATTCATATATTCAATAGTAGAAGACATGTCATATTTATCATTTCTCAAGTTTGTTGTTTTATCATAAATCTCATCCATATCTGGCAAAACATTTCTAACAATTATACGCAAAATTGATTTTATCAATAAATAAATCAAAAGAATATTTTTCTTTATACGAAAAGAGGAAAATTTATTACACAAGCAATACATGTGTTCATCAATTGGCAAACCATTGAATGGAAAAGTTATTTACAAAACCAAAATTCAGTTCAGTATCAAAATAGGCTTATCTAACAATACGAGTATAATATGATCAATGATTCACATATTCATTGATATAATAAATATTAAATGACTTCAATTAAATAATTTATATATATTTTTCACACGTCTGGATCAGTTGAAAACAATTTTCTGTTTATAAAAATTGCTGACAGAATGTGTGAGAATATATACGGAATATATGGTCTTTAGAGAGAATATAATATACATTACGTAAATACAATGATATACTGTACTTATCCGAACAAAATATCAATTTATGTATTGATAAAAATTAAAGACATATTATATCATATTTACAATAATATTCTCAAAATAGACAAAAACATATTTTTAAGACACTTACTCACTAAGCCTTAGCTTAATGTACACTCGGTCTAACCAGGAGTTTATGATAATCAGTGTATTTATCAGAATATATTGAATACATATTTGAGTCCAATAACAATAAATATGGATTATTGCCAATGAAATGGATTGTGTGGTCAGTGATCAGTTCAATAGAGTTCAATACCTGTTGGCTATTGTGCAGTAGGAATAGCTGTAAAGACTAGGCATTGTAGTTAAGTAGACATAATTGGTCTTGGTTTCAAACTTGTTTGATCCGCACACAGAACTCCTCTTAAGCCAACTGCCTATCTTTCGGCTGTACTTCGGGTTGTATTCACAGTTCTGGTGGTGTTGTTTCAATTCGCCGTATTTGACGACAGCATAACAGCCATTGGGTCTGAAATCACACTTGACTTTCAGTTGACTGATCTCTTTCTTCAATCCTTTCGGCGCTCCTTTCAGTACATATCGAGATATTCTTCGCCTGTCGTGCGGACACGTCGGCTGTTGGTCGCACTTATCCATCCATTTGTTGATGCAATTGGAGCAGAATATGTGTTTGCAGGTTGCGATCTGTATGGGCTGGTCGTATACCTCCAGACATATGGAACATCTCAAGTCATCGCTCACTTCTTCGCAGAATATTTCAGAATCGATACCCATTTTATCATAACTTTCATTAAATAATATTCAGTTATACTTTAGAAATAACACAAAATATTGTTCAGACAAACAGCTCTAAACAGTGGAGAAAAATATATGTTTGAAATATCAGTAAAGTTTTTATGTCTCGTCTCTGAATGAGAGATGAATTTTGAGTTTTGCACTTCAAGTCTAACGCACAGCAAATAAACTCTGTTTTGCTATAAACTGAGCTTAAATTGAAAGTGTTGTCAAAACAATTCAATGACATTTCGACGCATTCATTGTATAATCATTTAATCTTTTATGTATTTTTTCAAATTCTGATATGAAATGACTGTCCGATAGCGTATGTCAATGATAGCGCACTTTTCAATACTGACTCTGAATATTGAAATACACTGTTATTATAATAATGTTATTTAATGGCGCTTAGGATAAGTGGCGTAACTTTACTATTAATTCTCGATTTGTTTAAACAAAATTTTCTATTTGCGGAGTGTTCGGCAAAAATAAAATATTTATTGTATATAAACTGAATTATAAAACTTTTTTATAATAGATAACGATATACTGTATAGCGATGTATAGCTATGATTGCAATTCTGTTGTACCCGATATCTGTTGAACGTAATTAAGAGCTCTAAGTCTATATTGAAGTTTAATTATTAATTAAAAAGTGAATTAAATACAAACACACCTGAAATACAATGTCTATAATGCTGTGGAAGAATATATGGAAGTCTTCTCCAGAAAATACACATCTATTCCGAGAATAAGTCTAATAAATGTTTTGTTGAACTTTCATATAATTAATGATTTTAACTGAGAATTCACGATTAGATCCGCCTATCTTTAGCTGTTCTGAGGGCTCAACTGAACCAACAAAATAATACAATAAACTCGAGTATATGTAAGAGTTGTTAAATGAAATAATGCTTTTATATAAAAAATTGTTTTCAACTTTTTCGTTATTTCTTTTAAAAATTGAGCTAAGCTCCAACGCATTAAATCAAAATATTAGCTTTATCATTTATTTCAAAATTCATCTTTATTTAAATGAGTTACCTTGAAAGTTTTAAAATTCAAATAAGATATTTGTTATGAATAAATTTGATTTGGGTTTAAATGAATATAAATAAATCAAAGCTAAGCAATGAATGTCTGCTTATATTAATGGTTATAAAATGTTTGATAATATTTCATAAAATAGAATAACAATAATATTATTATTAATAATTATAAAATTAAGGGTGCTCATACAATAAGACCAGTAAGTGTAGCTTGTAGCAATTTGCATAGTGTACCCAAGACTGTATGCACACGAACTATTTTATGTTATATTTAGATAATAATATTTTTTCGTCACATTTATAACACGAGTTACAAAAATAATTTACAGTTAATTCTTATCAATGAATTAATTCTTGCATTCATTTACGAACGTGTAATACAATTATACAATTAGTTGTAATTATGTTTTGTCACTGAGTCTGGACTTATTGCTATCAGAATTGTTGTAAACATTATTACTACACAAATCTTTATTGCGGACATCCAAACAAATTGCTTTAGTCTTGAGATCGCATTTGTTTTCAGTGATTACATTAGCACATCCGCCGAGATTTACCCTGCGGTTTGTCTGCACCTAAACAATATCAAAGTCTTTATGAAATATCAAATATTAAAAATCAGTTATATTTATGAATATCTCACAACATATCCGTATTTCTGTCCAACACTTCCCATATTTCTGATTATTCGATTGGAATCGCCTTTAATATTGATCCAGGGGTCATTCGGTCTTTGCATTGCCGATCCATTGAGCAGATTGTCCTTGATGGTGTTACAACAGGTGCCTTCTTTCACCTCAATCAGCGCACCATTACTGGAATCAATGCTATTGTTTGCTATTTCATTGTAATTAGATGTGTCGGGACTATTATCGATCCAATATCTATAGTCAGTACCGATGGCTATGACCTGAGAATGTTTAGTCAAGTCTTTGTTCGTCTCTCTTATTCTGCAATTTGTGATTACATTCTTTGAACTCTGATTTTTCAAATGAATTCCGTATTCACTGATATTAGTTATGTTAATGCTATTCATGATTATAGAGGACGAGCCCTCGAGTACCAGACCGTTCTCACAATCAGCTATTGTAATACCGCTTATATTCCAATATTTTCTATTCCTATTCATACGAATCAATCAATTATTGGAAATACATGTAAAGGAACAGCAGTTAAAGCATTCGGTTTTCTGATGCAATACAAGCATTCAATTGCAGCAAAGAATGGTTCGGATGGTTAGGACTGATCTCAAAGTACGTTATGTTTAAAAGAGAACTCAAATACTAAACAAATGGGGTTTTCTCCCGGGCACACTTAGAGAAAGGCCAATGCCCTCCTTGAAATTAAATTTAGCAAAATATTAAAATGATATTTTGATCCGTATTTTTAAGGATGATGAGTGACCTGGACTATTATCTTTTAGACATGAGCAGAATTCGGGTTTGCTTAGGTCCGGGGAGGGGTTTGATTCAATTTTTAAACGATCCCGATCAAATTCAAAAATGTTTCATTTCATTTTATACAATTTTCAATGATTTACCAGTCAAGTTGCATATGGCTTTACTCTTAATTTGCATACCCTGAACATCTTATTTATCTTAATGATTCATCTATCTAATGCCTGAAAGGAAAACCCAATAGAACCCACTCATTGACTCAAAGGACTATATTTTTGAAAGACTCCAAAACAAAAATCTATAAATTGTGTGAATAATAGCTCTATTAGTGGAGTGAATGCGTTCTGAATATAAGGACCAAATTATACGAATAAAGTAAAAAATCAAAAATGCTTTAAATATGTGTCCAATTATTTAAGTTATTCTTATGGTGCAAATAAATAAGCCAGGCTTATACAGTATTATAGCCTAGTAGCCAAAGAAAATTACATTGTTCTTATTTTACCAATACTTATACACCGAGTATATAATATTTAGCTTAAGTGCAATGAAGTTATAAAAAGACCAAAAGATTTCCATTAATTAAAAGTCAAAACACATAAACGAAAACTTCAATTAAAGGTAAAAATTGTGGAGAAATTGAAATAAAATCTTTATTTTTTATTATATTATTCTGTAAAACATTTAATTTCCCTCTTAATTAAAAGCGTCTCAAAAATAAATTAACTTTGAATTCAGTTTTTATTGTCATTAATTGCTTTGAGAAAACTTATCAAATCGTTTGCAGAAAAAAAGTTAAGTTAATTAAAAATAAAAAGATTTCATTTAATGTCGTTTTTATAAAATGATAAAATATCTTAAGTGCTTACTTAAAATAAATACCGATGCCTTGTTTGGCTTTACACGTAATTAAAGCACCAGGAGCACCTGTCAGAGTGATCGCATGTCTTGCCTTTCCACTTGTGTTGACTGCAAAGCCTCCGACATAAGCGCCTGATCTCTCTATTCGGATAAAATCACCGCTTTTTGCACTTTTTAGCGCATCTTTCAGTGCTTTCGCATCCATTGGGCTATGAATTCTTGAGTTCACTCGTATTGAAGCGATTGATAGAAATAAAATAAATACATAAAAACTGATCCACATCTTTATGATCATCGATTGATGATGTGCTTCATTAGAAAAGACTGAATTAAATTAATTTCATTTTGAAACAGAACTGGTTGAGTCACAAATATTTATTTATACCTATAAATTATAATAACTGTTTTCAACTGGCTACTTATTGCTAATGTAGTAAACGTGTTATTAGTTGAAACTATTGTTCTTATTTTTCAGTTTATTATTCAGTTTTTATAAAGCAATCGATAATTATTACATTATTTCTCTAAATTAATGGACAAATAATGATAAAAATATTGCAGAGAGGCATACAATCATCAATCATATTCAGCAAATTATTGTCCTTGATCTTCACTAATATTTAATTCTATTCAGTTTATTCCGATTACCCGGTTTACTCAACCAAAGCATAACCAAACATAAGTTGTGCAAGTTCATCTGAGCAATTTGATTTTAACAGAACAGTTCATTACTTGCATTGCATTGCTTAATAAGGGCTAACTATATTCGGATAATTTTCTTAATTATATAAATACTGCCACTCCTTATGAATCCCTGAATTTTTAATGTTTTTGTGCCAATGTTTTAAATGACACCAAATATACATTTCTTAAATCGATTTAATGTATAAATGTCGTCAAAATCTACCATATTTTCTGTCGGAGCCAAGACATGGATTTTATGAAAAACGAAATATTCCAACATATTCTACAGATATACTTGCTAATTTTGATATCTACATTCCCGAAATCATTCTACTTTTTAACGCAAACTTTCTATACTTTTTTAATATACATTGAAATTATAAAAATAATTTATGTTTCGAACAAAAATAAGACCCAATCATAAGATTACTATAATTTTTTATATTTCTTATTCACTGTCATAAATGACATTCAATATAAAAGAATTCAATATTAAAATTATAGAATATTTCTCGAATATTCCGAGTAATATATAATTAGCTTGATTCAATTGGCACTAATCAAAGAACATGATTGATAATTATACGACGAATGACTGGATGACATTGTATTATTCATAAACAAAATTAACTTAAAATTTGCTTAAAGTGCATGGAATATATTTTCAAAGAAAAAATAATACCTTGAATATAAAAAACCAAAGTTTAAGTAGGGTTAATGATAAATCTAACTGGTTAAAATTTTATTTATAAAGTAAATATTTTAAACATTACATCAAATCTCAGTAAATATCTATTTTTGAACATTTCTTTCCAAATAATTATTTTATAAATTTTGGTAATTTATTAAAAAAAAAGATAAATAAAATCAAAATCTAATTTCAATATTCCGGTTGATTTCGATAATTATTTAACAACTTCTGAAAGTAAATATCAAATATAGAAAATGATAAATAAATTATACAAATATTAAATAATATAAGAATTAAAAACATTTCTAATTATAATATATTTATAACTTTTAAGAAATTAATTATAAGTATATGAATATTGGATTAATTGACAAAAGAGTTTGAACTTATATAACAATCAATAATACTGTCAATCAGTCATATCATCGTATGTGACATCTTCTACGATGTCTTCCATAACAGATAATCGTCTCTTCATTCTAGGCGTCAATTCTGGTATACAATTGCGAGGAATTAAAAATGTACTCAAATTGAATAAATCGACAAAAACTTTGTAGCGATCGCTGAGTGTAGACCGAAGGTAGTGGTAACCAGAAGATCCTCCGGTGCCGAACTGGTGGGCACCGATCATACGAAGCACCATTTCCACGTGATTGTCTGCATTAAACCATTAAACCGTAAGAATTCAATTCAAATTTTCGTTAGGAATAAGAAATATTAGTGAATATTATGTTTGGAAAAAAAGTTTTTTTTGTGTCATTTGTATATTATTTGTGACTATATTTGCAAATTCATTGTTGGCTTAAATCCCGGAAATGAATGCAAAGCATATTCTGAGAAGTCAGTAAACTTGGCTAAAAGGAAATGATTTTTTTATTCCTATTTTATTTCTATTCTCGTATTCAATTCGCTGCAGTAATTGCTGTCTTAATTCAAGTTTAATAAACTTTTGTTCAGTAATCAGATATAAGAGCAGAATATAAGCAAATTCTTATCATTAGTGTTGTCACACGTCTTACACTTTTATTGATAAAATTGCATAAAATTATTTCAAATATTACTCAATTTTAAAGATTTTAATAAGACGTTTGACTCTAAAGATAAGACTTATATTAATTGTGCATTAATTGCAATCAAAGAGCACTTCAACAGCACCTGAAGTGTTATATTTAAACAAATAATGACTTACAGCGCCATTTAGTTATCAAAGAGTCAATATCCATGAGCAGCACAAGTATGTGGAAAGGCTGATTGAACCGAGGTTCATCTCTGTACAGGGATATCATGAGCGCGCCCTGAAGTGCCTGATGAGTGAACCGACGGTCCCCTCTGGCCATCAGAGCGTTGTGTTTATTCACATCGAATATTGAGTCAAATAATTCACTTTTTCTCTTCCATTCCTCCAATTGTATTGCCTTTTCCTGTTCGTCCGCTTCACTGTCGGCCGCAGTCTTGTTCTGCGCCAACATATTGGTCACCACTTTCTTGTACTTCTCCCAGAAGTTGAACTCATGCTTCTCCAGTCCGGGCGTCCTCTCGAGCCACTGCTGCAACAGCTCACACAGAGAGGGCTCTTGTTCTGACTGTCGGATCAGATCAATGACGTCCGGGTTCTCAAAAATTTTCAGATAATGTGATTTCCCGTAATTGGTTCGCAACTCGTTTTTAACGCCCAGTTTGTTCTCAATCAGTCGGAACTGCACGCTCTGGAAGCCCGACGCCGGCGATAGATAGTTACGGAATTCCATAAAATCCAAGGGGGTCATAGTCTCCAGTATCGTCACCTGGTCCACCAGAAGCTAACAGTTCGAACAAAGACTGTCCATTAGTTCTGTTTCATTGAATTCTTATGCAATTCATTGAATACCTTGAGTATGAGCACAATTCTATTTAACCTGGATGTGATAACCAGCATATTTGCCTCATCCACGTCCTGGAAGAGTCCGATCAGATCAGACTTTGTTAGTACACATAGTCTTAACAGTCATTTGCAATAATTGTTGTGAAAACATAAATCAGTATTAATCTGAACGAACACTTCGGGGAATGACGTTCACTGTAGGGGTACTTACGCTCACCCGTCGGTTCATCACTTTGCGAACGGAGTCTATTTCGCATATAATCTGTTTGAACCAGAGCTCATATGCCTGGTGTGTGATTATGAACAGGTGCTCGTCATGTACTTCGTTGCCCATGGATCGAGTTACCGGCTCCTGACATGATAACAGTCTGTCCACCTGTTCCGGTTCAAGTAGTAATACAAAGTTAAAAGTTATTTATAGTAATCACAGGTTTTATTCAATGAACTAAATTGTGATCAGAAGTGGATTATAAGTGCATTCGTCAGTTAAACTCAGTTTTGTTTTTATCACAAATAACTTTTCGATTAGTTTTCTGATGAAATACATTAATTACTCGTTTTCTAAACAATAAAAATTAGATAATAAGTGAGAGACAAATATATGCAATCAATATATCGTTATTTAATAATATTTATTCCATTATTATTGCGATTCTTACGAAACGGATTTACTTTTCAATAAACAATAGTCTTATGACTCAAGACATGTCAACAAATTAATTAATATTTATAAGACATTAAAATTACAGAATGAAGTCATAACAGCTATGATTGATGGACAGGACTCACGTGCAAGTACTCTCCGTACAGCATTCCACCCTTGGGCACAACCCGTGATGCCGACGCTTTTAAATCCATATTGAAATCTGATCCACCGTTTTGTGTGACGGCATCCGAAGGTTTGCTACAAAAGTTAGAAAATACTGATCAGTCGATAGGACTATACAAACAAATACAAAGTTTATCGAAAAAACATATTTTTCTCATCAAGACATTAGAGATATGTAAGCTGAGTCATATTGAGTCAATTATCTATATCTTTTTGTTCATTAACACAATTATCTCAATTAACTCAATTAGAAAACAAGTCAACAACAAATCAGATCAGAAGTTAAGCATTGGCTGCAAAATAAGTGTAATTATTATTATTGTTGAAATTGAAAACTCATATATACTGTCGTATTATTGATAGTTAAATATGTGAGAGTACAGTCAGTCACTTGTACAGTACAGTACAGTGCAGTGTATAGTATGGTTGAGGACAGGCTTACCTCTTCATATTTTCATTATCTGAATCCATGTCTGAGTTTTGTTATTTTGATACCAGTATTGATAGCGAATCCAAGGTTTATCTGGAAATATACGAAAATCGGGTGATTTCTTCTCTCCAATTATGTCATCTCATGCCAGGCTAGAGCACAGATATGAATAATAGTAAACATATTAATATTGTTGTTACTGAGGAAATCCAGTGTCTGTTCTGTTCTGTTCTGTTCTGTTATGTTTTTGAACGGACAGATAGAGAGACAGAAAAGTCTAAAAGCAATTCTTGAAACGAAAATTGATAATTAGGTGCAAACAAGGATTGCGTTCTGACGTGGTTTGCATTGGTATTCAATACAACATAACATATTCAAAGCAAAGGTCAATTCAACTATTTGCAAGGTATGGTAGCTCTAAAAGTATCATCTCTTCTCATCTGCGTTAAGGCACTGACACCAGAAAACTTTTGCCAAACTATTTTCCTGTAGGCTATACACAAATAGAGATATCAGTGCCCGAACTGTACACTCAATTATCAAAATCCAAGTTATAATAGAAAAGGGGAAAACCAAAAGTGTTTTCAAATGTGTGTTTATATGACCAGAGGTCGGCTCAAAAGCCATTAATACATCACAGAATGCAAATTATTTATACGAAACGAACTGAACATAAACACTGAAACCTGTATTCAAATAGTTTTGCTGACGAAATGATCTATAATTATAGTTACAAATAAATTATCTCAACTTTCTTTGGCATAGATTATAATCAAAATATCGTTACTATTACTACAGAACTGTATTTTACGGCATATTCTTTCAGAACTATTTCTTTCGGTCTCTCGTCTTGAAAGGGATGCGAAAGAAATAATAAGAAAATATATTTAATAAATACTTATTATAAGTAATGAATGAAATGGCAAACAAACCTGAAAAACATGTAACCAAACATTTAACCGCCAAAAGAAAATATAACTGAAAACTAAAAACTTTAACAGACTTTCCAAAACAGTTTGGAAGATCTGGATTAGAGAAGAAAAGCTGACTTCACTTGTTTGGAAATATCAATTATTCGCAGATTATTTGTTGACTTTTCTATTTAAAGGCAAAGCTTTACGGAATCGAAACAAACGACAGATGTTTTTCCCATTAATTAGTTGGCATTACAGGTGTTCAGCCGCTTATATACAGTATATATGGATAACACTTTCGATTTGAAGATAACTATTAATTAGGAAATATTGTATTCAATTAAAGCACTTTATTATCACAACTATTATTCTTTACACAATTCTGTATAACTATTGCTATAATCTCTTAGTTGTTGACAGAGATTGAGCCGAAAACAAGTGAAGCGAAGTATCGGAATCGCCAACCCTTTTAACTGATCCCTGACAGTCAGAATGCCTGTACTCTGCACTCGAGTTCTCTCAAATATGTTACCAAAGCCTGTGACGAATCTGAGGGAAGCCAACGGCAAATGTTGTTTGCATTCAAATCTGTTTCAAATTCTAGTGATTTGTATCAAATCATTCGATTGATTGGTTCGAGTGAATGGATGGTTAAGTCACCAATCAAATGGTTCCATTCAATTATCCAGCTTTTACACTGAATACTCACTTTAGACCAGGACTGCTGGTAACTAATATCAAGGCTGTTTACTTTCGAATTGTTTCTCACTTTTTACTTATTTTTTCCGATAAAAGCAATTCATAGACAGAAGCGAAGGTCACGACTGCAGGAAATGTAGTGCTGAGCGAATTGGCGTTGAGGCATAAATCGAGCCTAGGAACATATCATTTATTTATATCTTATGCAACACTACTGTGCCATTACTTCAATCAAACAATTCATTTGAGCCGATTCTAGTATTTCTTGTCTCCAGTTTCGGAAAACTACTGAAAGGAAACTATGCTTTAAATTAAAATTATTTTTCACATGTATTGCCTGACAATTCTGAGCTGACTTTCCTATCATTTAATGCTGAATGCAATACAAGTTATTGATTACAGAATTTTATTTATACGTAAAAATGCTCATCAATTGAAAACTGGATATTACAGAATCATATGTTTTTTGAATGAGATGTCAGGTTGTATTGGACATACACTTCTCAACTATACAGTCGCACAGTTACTGTAAATGTAATATTTGCTTAAATTAGAAATTTTCGCTAATTTTTAAATATCTTTTTTATTGTCAAAAATTATCTTTCGCTCATTAATGATAAAAATGAAGAAAAATAAAATGAAATATTTATCGAGAATCAAATTTGAAGTATTGATAGTTTCATTAGGTAATTGAAATACTGTGTTCAAGGTATAAGCAAATAATTTTGGAATTATTTATTACAAATATATAAATCAATTGATCCACTTCTGTATACAACCTAATTAATTGGCCGAAAACACTCGAAAGCATTTATTTTTAACTTTAATTTTATAAATGTTTTTAATTATTCAAAATATTCAAACATTTCATCATTTATTTCAGTCAAATCTGAGGTCATTTCAGATAATTATCTTTTATGTCTGATTGCAGTTGAAATGAATTCTTGATTATCGAAAGCAAATTAAATATTATTTGAATCCAAATGATAGCTAAAAGTTTGAGTTCAGTGGGAATATCTAAATCATGTCTGAGTACAGAAGTAGACATTTAATGATCAATCAAACTATCAATCATTAAGTGAAATGAATAAAAATAATACTCAAAAATATAAAACTGTTCTAAAGATTAATTGAAAAATAAATTATTGATAAAAATGATAGCCAGGGTATTTCCAAAATATCATTGAATGGGAACATAGTTTAGACTAGAATTAGATTTTGCTAGATAAATAAAGTACGAGAATACCATGTTGAACCAAAGTAATCAAGAAGATTAAAATTGTTATCAGTTTAGTAATTATGAAAGTCTATGATCACTGATAATCACTATTTTAACTCCAACTTAAAAAAAATTGAGCAGTGTCACTATTTGGTGGCGATGCTTAGATTAGGGCTTAATATATTCCAAGGACAATAACACACCACCTGGAATGTTTAAATTTCATTATATCTGTTGCAACAGAAATAAACAAATATAGAAATAATATTAAATTATGTTTATATCATAAAAATCTGATTCCCATACAGTGTATGCCATACTGTGCTTAAGCCAAAGTTCATGAGAAAAAGAGTCTAAAATTGTGAACCAATTAGTTTCAAAATCAATAATATTAGTCACCAAGGATTGCCCAATCATTACCTTATCTGATATGTGCCTAAAATTATCATTTAATTGAAAGTAAAAGATATGATTCGATAAATATTTTTTATTAAACCAATCCATAAGTGCCGTACAAAAAGTTATATTACATTAAGTTTTCAAAATAACCAGATTATTGGTTGATATAATAGTAGAAATCAGTTTTGAGTGAATTGCACTTAATTTACACTTTTTTCAAAGAGTTTTCCTCATCTAATGGTATGTTAAGAGGATTTGTGTATTTTTGAAAGTCTTCGTACAGAGGATTCAGTATTTCATTACTGAAATTACTGGTCTGACTGACACGGAATGATGAATATTCCTGAGGCCTGTCGTATATCAAGTCATCGCTTTCGTCGATAACTATAGAAATTTTGGGCCTTTTGTGTGAACTCTTCTTTCGTTTTGCAATCAAATAGAGAATTAGCGCAACACTTATGGCTCCGACAAAGAATGAGCCGAACATTGCCATAATTATAACGAATATCTTTGTCATACTATAAGTCTTTGACATCTCTTTAGGCATTGAACTTATATGAAATGACATTTCTCTCGAATTCTCTGACAATTGTTTAGTAAAATAAAAATTATTAATTAATTAATATTCTGACCAAAAGAATGCTTAAAATAAGTACAAAATTCCGCAAAATATATCTTATACTCACTGTCATTGTAGTGATGACAAAGTGGTTGATATCCAGACCAATTGCCATCTCTACATATACGACTGGCCATTCCCTCCATTCGCATCGGGTGTGTGCTATTAGGGTCGATGCAGGTGTAAAAGGCCACGTCGTCTGGCTCTGCGAATAGGTTTCCATTGATTTGATGCATATATTTGTACTGAACTCTCAGATACGGATCTTCAGTATCAATGGCTGGAATCTTACAGGTCTTGTTGGGCTTACATATGGGAAACTCATTGAGCCAGGTGCCCGACCAACTACATCTTACTTTTTGATTGCCCTCTAAGTAGAAGCCTTCCCGACACGAGTAGACGGTGTATGTCTTTTCCGGCGCCAATATCACTGAATTCAATGGCTTTTCTGGTGAACCGCACAAATCACTTGTCGTATAGAGTCTGAGATCACAGAATATTGTGGTTATATTAATGCCATCTTTGACTTCAACTTTGATGACAATCTTCTCAATGGACTCATCAATGCCCTCGTGATTGACAACCATTCGTTCGATTTGATCGCAAATAAACCCAATTTTATAAGTAATTGAATCATTCAGTCGTACGAAGCGTTCAATTTTGCACGACTTGAAGCTTATTATGTCTTCGGTAGTGGCGCTCATAACCAGGTTCTTCAGGTCATAGTTCTCCAGAAGAGAGCCGCCTCTCATGTAAAGTGTTATATAATTGAAATAATATCCTCTTATTATCTGAAAAGTCCAGCTCTGGCTCTGATTGACATTCCATAGGAACCGAGTTTTAGGGCAATCCATGTATTTTACGTTATTGTTAAGGATTTTGGCTGATCTCGGTCGACCCAGCTGACCCGGCTGCATCTCTCTGTACACCGGCTGATGTCTTCCCAGTTCTGTTATTTCTACTCTTTTGAGTAAAACATTTTCCACTTCTTTGGCTATTATTTTAAAGAATAAACGAATTATTAATATTTGTTTTGAAATCATTTTATTGAAAATTTGTGAAAATATTTTTCAGAACATTATTCTTATGTTTAAGTATTAATACATATCTATACTATACAGTCTATAACTGTATATAACTGACCACATCGGGGAAGAGTGCCATTCCATCTATGATTGACGCAATTCATATACTTTCCTTCAATTAGTTCACTGTTTTTATCCTCGCATTCATAGGCTATAATTGAGTGTTCGTCGTATCGGGACTTATATACACTTAATTTGCTTGAATCAGGAATTGCTGGTAAACCGCAATCACTTTCGGTTAAGATATTTATATAATTTATGTAAAAAATTATTAAGACTTTAGATATGTTTGAATTGATTATCATATCTGTCATTAAAGTTAAATAATAGACAAAAATAAACAGCCATTTAATCCTGGATTAGTTAAAAGATTATTTGTATGACTACTATGTCATAACCTGGAAGTTAGCTCAACATTATTCCGGTTTCTCTTTCATTGAATTAAATGAGCAATAATTGTGTGCTTTCTATGAAATTCTAATTTATTAGAAATAATTATTTCATTCGTTTATTCCATACTTTTCTCTATTAATAACTTATTGTCGATAAGAGTAGTATTGTTTTCAGATAATGCCCAACAAAGAAGAGTTTAGAGAGTTTTTAAAGTAGATTTGATCAAGATTATTCCAATTTGTTAACCAAGCTTATTAGTTAGGAAGTAAAAGAAAATGACGAGGGTGACAAGTTATCAAAATGCTAGCAAAATATTTTTAGTTGTATTCAACGAATTATTCTGACAATTGAGTGCAGTCTTATTTGGAAGCAGGTCAATATTCCCTTTTATATTTCTAGCACAATCTGTCAAGGTGAATATGATAATCGGTCTTAACCTAGCTTATTACAATTAGAGCTGCAAATTCTAAAAATAGGTCAGCGTCTGTCCTTGGTTATCATTTTTATCAATGCGATTGACCAAAAAATATTTTGTCTGTAAATAACAGACTGTAATACAAGTTCTGTTAATGACTTACAGGTATTCAACGCTTAAGCCATCTATTGGTTGCCGATTGTAGCATAAGTTCTGTGCAGTAATCATACGCATAGTATGTGACGATAATATTGAAATTCTTAAACCTTTTTCTCAAAATTAATGTTTTTATAGCACAATGTAATACAGGCTTTGATTGCCTTCACTGCTATTGGCTTACATAGTATGTGAACAGTCGTATCCATCGTTTCATTGATTTTGTCTGCTTTTCACCAAAAGTGGCAAACAATCCATCAATTGATCGATACATACATTCAATTCATTTGTTTGTATTTCAATAAAATCTTTGAATAAATCCATTGATTCCGATGTCTGTAATGTCTGACTCTGTGTACAAATACGTTATGGCAATGGGTTTGGTATCACTCCTGCACTGCGGCTATAGTGCGGCACAACATCGAAGTTATGTCCGATTACTGGAACAGGAGTTCAATGGTTTGGCCACAGATATAGTCATCCAATCAGTGCTCAGTCTTGTGGTCACAATCGTAGCCATCGTTGCACTCAATGGCCATCAGTTCAGAGAAATCCGTGCTTTGGATGACCTGAAGGA
>JAQIWA010000810.1:0-24843 GCA_034693305.1 Eueremaeus valkanovi
GTTAGTACAGCTAATGCATTGTAAATACTATAGTTTTGAATACCAAATGACCCAATTATCTTCTAATGGTTATATTATCTTCGAATGGTCAAAATTATCGCCATGAGATCAATGGTATACTCGCTGGTAATAACGTTCGTGCTTGTTTATAAATTATAATTAAAATATGAATGAAAATCAATGAATAATAGAAACCAAATTATATTTAACTCATATTAAAATATATATTTTTATTCATATCTATAATCATAATGATTTAAAAGAAATGGCACAAGTAGGTATTTCAAATGGAGCTATGCACTTTTGATTATCCTTAAGCTTGTTCTCTATATAACTTACATTTAAAGTAAAATCAAATCTTTTTTTAATAGAGAGAGGTAGAGAGGGGTAGAGAGAGAGAGGGAGGGAGAGAGAGAGAGAGTGAGAGAGAGGGAGGGAGAGTGGAAGAGAGAGAGCAGATAAATGAATCCGACTATGAATTGGCACAATTTTTTTGTTAGATTTCAGGCCTAAAAGCTTTGGGAATATTCTGAATGAAAATCAAAATAAAATTCTTATTTATAATTATAAACAGATTTAATATAATATTATTAAGACATTCAATACACTCATCTATTATGAGTTTATAAAATGTATTATCATGATAATTTATCATATTTAGAGTTAATATTTTTAAATAAATTAAAACAAAATATTTTCTAATTTTCAAAATAAAATTTAAAGAAATAAATTGAAATTAAAATCTAATGAATGACTCGAATGAATTGAATTAAACTATTTATTCGTATTTATAATAATAAGCAAAAGAATATAATTCAGAATCGATTCGTTCATTCATTTCTTTGCCAATCAGTTCAACTAGTTTTGGATCCCTTTCCGCCAGTCGATGGCAATCGACGGCACATTTATCCACAACTTCTTCCATGTGTTTGGCCATAAACTCAACATCACCCGAACACCCGAAACATATGTCGAAAACATATCACCCGAACACAATTTCTTCTCGAATTGTAGCCAATATTAGAGCCATTCATAAACATTGTTATTATTAATTGAAATCAATTTTTAATTCGATTAATACCAGTATTATATCAGTAGTGATCAGATGGGCTGAAATGGTCAGCAAAAAATATCCTAAAAGAAGCCGGATGTGTTTCTTAATCATCTCTCTAACCTGAATCTCTTCAGTTCAAAAATGTTGTGGGTTAGAATTGAGTCAGAATTGGATCAGAATTGAGTGAGAATTTTGAGCTTAGCATTGAATTCATAAGAAAGCCTAACCTGTGGTCACAAATGGCTTAAAAGCGATTAATTAAGTCTGAAATTGCAAACAATAACTCATTAATCATAAGCTATATTCGCATTCAATTAAATCTCTGAATAAGCCTAACGAGTGTCTGAAGTGTTTGTAATAATGAAAAAAAGTCATTAATATTCTGTGTAATCCTATTCATGCAATACCTGTCCTCTACTAATACAATAAGTTATAGCCATTTCTACTCATATTAATTATTGAAAGCCCTTCCGAGTCATTCAATTCAATGCAAATTCTTTGAGTCGATTCATATAATTATAATTTATTTCTTATTTGTTTGGAATTAATGCCAAAAATACACTAAACTCTCAATTATAGCACTAATCTCAATGGTTTTGTACTTTCATTCAACTTAAGCATCAAATTAAAAGTTATTATTCCATAGCAACACAAATATCCGGATTATATTAGACTAATACTAATTCTGTAAAAAATAAATTATCAAAACATTGTGAAAAAATAATTTCAAAATAGTTTCAAAAACATATTTGTTTGCATTGAGAATTCAAACGTCAGAATTCAAGGGTATATTTCGCTCATTCATCTCACAGTTTGATTACTCACTCGAAGTAAATATTTTTTCTGTTGTTACTCATATGTTATTCTGTCATATATTCCGTAAAAACAGAATTCATTAAAATAAGTTCAAAAAAGTTTGAAGAATTTTATTCATCAAAGCAGAAGTCAGACATCAGGTGGTGTTGACAATAAGGATTGGGGTATAATACTGCCGATGCAGGTCAATAAAATCTAAACTAGTCTATTACATTAGCTTGCCCGCTTTTCTATTCATTCAACAGACTCTCTCTCTCTCTCTTATATATATTTATATATATTTCTACGAAAGCATTAAAGTCAAGAATTACCGAACATTTTAATAAAATATAATGTTTTTGTTTATATCATTGCATTCAAACAGAATTTATTTAAATGTCAAATAATTTAGATTTTATTAACTATCAATAAATGTCAGTTAAACGACAGTGAAATTCAAGCGAAAGTCTCAATGACTATAAAAATAAGATACGGATAGTTTTGAAAATAAGGTATTTGTTGAATAGTATTCCATGAATACCAGTCTTTTATAAGAATATTCTGGAGCTTTGATATACTGGAGAATATTCTTTATATTGGGTTTGAAAATGACATTTGAATTAATAATTAAGTTTATTAGTCAACCATTTATTTAAGGATATTGTTTAGCATTTTTAATGCATTTCATTTAATATGCTTTGCATTACATTTATAGCCAAACTGTATATGAATTGATTGCAAACACTATGAAGAGGAGACGATTCAACTGATTCTGTGGTCCAGTCCTAAGCGAGTCGTTATAATATTTGCATTTATGCTGACAAATGACTACTGGAGTAAAACCGGTTGAATCAGTACCAGCACTACCACAAGGAGAGATGGATGCGTTGCTGCTCGGAAGGATCAAGGTAGGATTCTCTCAATTATTTACATTAATTGCATTTCATTTTTATAATATATGACAATAACTGCAACACTTCTGTATAGAACCCCATATTATGCTATGAAAAATGCAAATCCTTACTGCGAAAAATTTTATCTCCATATTAATTATATCATGTAATGCACAAAGGTGCAATTTTACCCTCAATTATATGCCATGTAAGATTCTCTGTATCATGTTAGATTCTCTGAGAATTTCCAGAGAAAGGTCTTTAAATTCCTAGAGTTAGCCCGAATTCATTACTGTTCGTAATAAAAGAGTATCAAAAATCTAATCGTTTGACTAATGCTTATTAAATCAAATCAATATTTTATTTAAGTCAACAGCAAAAGTGAATTCTAGTATCCAAGCTCTTTTCATATTTCTGTTTTTATAATTTTTACACTAAATGCTTCTAAATCACTAATGCTCACAAAATTGTCAGAGAATTTGTTAGAATATATACTGTACAATGGTATGACCTAGTATAGGTTAAAATCATCAAAAGCTTGATTTTTAACTGTCAGCTGAATAGGATCCACAAACATATTCACGTTTAGCATAATATGTATAATTAATAAGCTTTCCTAAAATTGAGCCCAACTAACAACTCATCAGAATTTGGCATTGACTGAAATGCTAGTCATATTAAAAAATTATTAAAACTGAACCTGTACTGTAAGATACTGTACTGTACTATACTGTCTCCTTATAACTAAACGAGTTGAATGTGATATTTTATCACCAAAAAAGCTAACATTGGCTCAGTGTGAAAAATATTATAAAATATAGAGAATTAGCAGAAATTTAGGTCTTTTTCAAAATTGCTTACTTTTATAACCTCTTGTTGGCTATGACTCACTTGTCAGCCAAACATTATGTTAATGTCTATTAATTGTACTGCAGTTTAATTATCCACAAATTCAATGCTATTGTCTCTATGGAAATGAATTGTAAATATTATATGAAGTTTTTTGAAATAGTTCGTGAAAAGGAGATAGTTGCAATTTCGACACTAAAATAATCTTATATTGCAAATGTGTCTTATGTCCACTCGAGTCAGTTCTGCCATCTTTTATATGAGAATAATAATTATTTACAAAGAATACAGAATAAGCTAATCATTCGGTTCGGCTTATATTTATACCTACTGTACGTCTATTTTGTTATCAATAGTTGACCTGCAATTCAATCTGTGTCAATTCTCTGCTGTACTTCATATTCTTCTTCTCTTACGAACACTAATATGATATTCAGTTTATTTAACAAATCATTCATTCATTCAAATGATATATTGTTTTATCAATGCGTTTGCAGTCAACAGATGTCGCCTTAGTTTCCGTTCAGAATATTCCGTAGATTTTAAATGACAAACAATTTTCAGAATTTCTTATTCTGTTCGATGTGTACAATGAGTGTATGCGGTATACAGTAATAAATCAATATAAACTTGTTATTCTTATTTTTTACCAAGTTTCTTTATACTGCGATTGCGAGTCATATAAATACCCCGAATAAAACATACAGTATTATCAAAAATAATCCTAAACTCTTCTGATGTCTTAGGGGTAGGTTTGAAGGCAAACCTCATAGCGCTACTTATATAAATATAACTGGATCATTATTATAATATTGGTGGCTATTAATTATGAAATTAATTTTTACAAAGTAATCCACCAGATTTTCAATGGACACATATTGAATCGTATAATTGTGAAGCAATTCAATTGATTTAATAAACTTCCTCCTATTTGTCATTCAAATCAACAGAATATTTGACCCCTCCTTAAAATTAGAGAATTAGTGAGACTTATCCGCATTCAGGTAGAAATAATTGACGGCATATACATCTATACTATATATGAATTTTAGAATAAAACACATAATTTCTTACTGGTTTATATAAGCACCATGGTTATTTACCAGAATTAGGAAAAATACAAATTAACCGAAACTACTAAACGATTCTTACATTTTTCATAAAATTATTTTAATTGAAAATTCTAAAAGATAAATGGATAATTTAACTAGATGAGAAGTTAATTAAATTTTCTATGTTTTAGTGTAAGTGAAAGTCATTTATTGAATGTTCAACAGAATTGGTTTTGATTACAAATGAGTGCATATATTCATTGACTTAATTAATGAAAATTATTCTATTCTTTATTCGAGGCATTGATTTAAAGGCATAGCAAATGACTTGAATGAACGCATTTGTTTCCTGAACTGGGATGGAGTCAGTAGTAGTAGAGTTGTGTAAGATTTTCTCTATAAGTCTATATACAAAGTATGACAACAGTGTCTGGGCTTTCACTTAATCGATTGGTTCGCATTCGGCAAAAATGCTGTTAAAAGAGAGTAACCTTTCATTCGCTATAACATACTTGAAGTGATGCGATCACAACAGATCACAACAAAACTTCAATAAATATTTGTATACTTTTATCAAAACTATTTTCAAATCAAGTTTTGGCTCTTATTTGTTGAATATGTGATTCTTATCGCAGAATAACTGCAGAATATATTTACATTCAATGCATTCAAATAGTTGTCTAATATGTTATGTTATTCTTAAACTCAAATATGCCATAAAGTAATGATTAAATCATTTATTATTACTTTTATAGTATAATAAAAACAAATATAACTTCTGTAATAACATTAATTTTAGTAATTAATCAAATTCTAAACATTATCTGAAAAATTCTTTGATTATTCCCAACCAAATCATGTGAACTATATTTTCCATTAAAGAACTCTAACTTTTATTCTGTTGTGAAACTTGAAAATGAATAGAAATCTTAATGAAAAACTTCACTAACTTTTTATCATTAATTCATTGATTGTTATTATCGATTGATCGATGAATTAACTCAATACTGATATTGAAAGTGAAATAATGGAGAGTAAAACAGATATCGAAGAGGGCCTGGATATACATCCTATTCAAACTTCAATCTGTTCGGTAGAAGATTTCAAAGAAGTCAATGTGAGTTCAATTGATTGCACATTTGCAGCAATTCTTTTCATTTCATCGATTATTCTTTCTATACTTATTCGGTCCGACAGTTAATATAGAAAACAATTGTCATTAAAATCATAAGTATTTACAAAATTTAAAATATATTCACAATTTAAACTAGCTTCTTCATTGTTCAATTTTCAAACTGATCTTGTTATAAAAACGTATTTTTCTTGTTAAAAACAAAATATTTTTAAGTCATTTGCAATTCATAGCAATACAGAAGTATTTTCATATTTAATGTTTGAGCGAATAAAACAATAGCAAAGAAGTGACGAAAAAATTTCCGATTAATTGATTTGCTTAGCGATAAATACCCCGCTTAGACATCAATATTTGGAAATAGCTGTCATATTATATGAAACGATCTTTTTCTTACATTTTGTTAGAAATAACTGCTATTATTCGTGAAAACAATTCAGAGAAAATCATTTTTTATCAATTTTACTTTCGCTGCACTTATTTTTGGTGAAACCTTTTTTTCGTTTTTCATTGCAATGAAATATATATATCTTTTTCTCTCTTTTTTTCGACTCAGAAATTGTCAATTTCTTAAATTAAATATTTAAAAGGTTTCACTTTTTTCTTATTTTCATTTATTTGGTTTGAATTCATGAGTAGAATAAATATTTAAAGAAATATCATATCATATATAATAATAAAGATAAGAATATAATGAGAATTGAGCTGAGCTCAATTTTTCATAGATTATATTAATTTTGTTGATTAATGTCTGGTCCAGAGAACTGTTTACTTCTGTTTAGTTTAACACACTTTCTGTTTCTGTCTATTCCTTTAATTTGATATTGAATTTGATTTGTAGCCAAAAACCTATTTATTTGCGAGAAATATAATAATTGATTCGTTTTAATCATTCTTTCCTCAATTGTCTTCAAATATTGAGAATTATTGCATTTTATCTGACATTGAAGTTATATTTAATATTTATTTTCAAAATAAAACCTTGTTCAATTGACTTTTGCACATCTATATAGACACTGGCATTTATATTATTCAAAACTTGAGCTCAAATTATCAATTTTTGTTCATTCAGTCATTTATTCATTACTGTCAAACATCTCATTCTAAATATTCTAATGTTTTGACTCATTGATGAGGAACTGGAGATGTTCTCCAAATAGATATAAATCTGACAATAATACTGATTGGTTGTCATATGAATGAATTGGTGCAGAAGCTGCCCTGACACATTCTGTGCGAGGCATACGCATTTGTGAACTTTATGACAATTCAAAGAAAAATAGTTTTAAAACTGAAAAAATATATAAATGAGCAGGGATATACTAAATATGCAATTGAAATGAATCTGAACATTGATACTGGCAATTTTGAGCTCAGTTCAAAGTACAGTACAATAAAGTACATGGATGCATTCATATATACATTTGAGAAAGTTTTATAAAAACTAAAAATTAAATAATTCATGAATTGCACCCTGCTGAGAAGCCTCTATACAAGGTTATATTATGTTAAACAAGTAAGACTGATCTATCAAAAGTTTGACAACTCACACATACAGTATATCAGACCAATTATGTACAGTAACAACCATTTCTAAAGAGATATTTATAAACATAAAAGAATTTCTTTATTTTCATTTTATCCTTAATTTTAATATTAATAAAAAATAAAGTAATAGAATATTTTTGAAAATGCTACTGTACTGGCTAGATGTTTCCATATTTCTCATTTTTTAGTTCATTTCGAGATATTTACAGCAATTATCAATATAATAGTCTATTATTAATAGAGTAAATATATTTTGACTTTATTTCTTAAATGCATTTTTATTAAGCAAATGAATGCAAACCTATTTTCTCTCTATATTTAAGTTATTGTTTGCTTACATACTATTACTGTGTTTTCATATGAAGTAAAAATAGAGTATTGATATAATAGAGAATAATAGAGATTATAATCATATTATACACAATTATGGAGTAATTATAGTATATATACGAACAATGAGTTTATTCTCTGTCAATCACCAGAAATTAACTGAAGTCGAGTTAATAGAGAAAATTAATACAGAATACAGAATATTCTGCTTTTCCTGTAGTCTTATAATTTTGATTATAGCCTAATGTAAATACAATACAGAATATTTGATATAATAATTATATTAAACATTTGCTGATATTCAACACAATTTCCAATTTTGATAATTATTCACAACTAATATCAGGTTCTTTTTAATATTCTTAATGTTTTTATCTGCACTTTTGGCAACATTTTATGCTACTTATGAAATACAGCCTTTCTTATTGCCAGAACTATTATAACAACTTCACTACAAAGATAACGAGGGTGATGTGATGCAAAAGTATCTTTTTCTTAAATCCTCAAAATATCTCTCGTGTCAGAAGTTTGTAAAATATGCTCCAGGTTACAGTGTTCCTCTACTTACGCCATAATAGGGTCAATCGAATAAACCAGATATTGTGTAAGAGATCGTAAATGCAATCATACGACCCGTATATATGGGAATAACAACTGGGTTTGCGATATAAACATAAACCATATGTTTTGCACAAATATTTAGTCAAATTATCCGGTATTCCGGTAAGCGATTCCGGTATTCGGACACAAATTTGACATAAAATCATTAGAATTTTACAAAATTGTCATTTCATGTATTGTCGCATAATCTGAGTCATATATTCAGACAATTCAATTAGTCATTAGCCGGGCTTCTTGTGATGAGAATTTCAAGTATTCGCTTAATAGATATTTGAAAATATTTTTCTCGATTTCTTCAAATAGTGTATGAAACTGAAAGGAGCCAGGCTAATTTAGACATATTCTGCTCGAATAGCGGCCTTATATTTATTTCTCGTCTAATATATTATGGATTTGAATCACAGGAATTACCGATTGTTGACATCGATAGTAACAATTGGAAAGGGATGACAATCGCAGTGATGGTAATCCTCGCCATATGCGGAGCGATCGCATCCTCTGTTGTACTGATTAATCCGGAAATACAAAGTAATTCCTAAAAGTGTTTTCACTAATCCTTGAATTCATTTGTTTCTCAATTGAAGGCAAATTCGAACAAAAGGCTTACAAAGAGAAGTTAAAATTGGAACAGGTATTGCAGGGGGTCTACTCACCCGGCGCATTCAATGGCACTTGGATTAGGTTAATCTTTAATCAATTTATTAGTTATAATGTTACCCTCATCATTTGCATAATCTACTGTTTAACACAAGTTCTAATTCAAGTCCAAATTTTTCTTTGATAACTGTGTTCTTCACAATAGCTTTTGTGTTAATACGATATTTCATCGAATAGTATAGGAATACTACAAAATTATAGTGCATTTGAAGTAACTTTAAACCAAATGCATGGCTCACTTGAAATTTATTTAAAGACAAATAGACTTATTCTCCTCATCATTGAAGTTATGCAGATATTTAGCTTTAAAACTATAGAATCTATAGATTCTATAGATTTATACGAATATCAAGTAATACTGTGAATAGGAATCTAATTATTCTGAATATAAATATTTATGAAATTTTAAAATTTGAGCTTAAAATTGAATTTTTCTCATTATAGTGATCACGAACTCCTCTACAGAGATATTTCTGGAGATTTAGTGAAATTAGATCTAAACAGCGAACCACTCATTCCAATAACATTAGTCCATAACTTAGTTTTTGTGAGTAATTATATTAAAAATGTTTGTCTCAGAACTCAAGGATTTATTTGTTTGTTTTGATGCAAATCTTATTTAGAGGCAAAATATTGTTCAAAAATACTCTCTTTCGTCGGATCGAAAATATTTATTATTAGTTTACGACATGAAAAAAGTGAGTTATCATAGCTTTTGAATCATTTTTAAACCAATTTTATTTCGCCCACAACTAAATGCATATATTTTTCTGGTCTTATCATTATTTTATAGCTCTTTCGTTACACATATATAGGAAAGCATAAAATTTATAACATAGAGACTGAGTGAGTCTTTTCATGTTTTTATGTGTTTTAATAATGTTTTTATGTTTACTAAAAAACTTTTTTCTCAATTATTAATGAAATTCGTTACCAATTATACTAATGTAATGGCAGAGAGACAACAGTTCTCACTCCACCCAACGATCAAACAGAAACAGATATCCAATTCGCCGAATGGGGTCCAAAGCCTAACAGTTCGCAAATTGTGTTCATTTCCAAAAATACAATTTACTATAAGGAAAGTGCGCTCTCGAACGACACCAAAGTTATAGTGAATGGCAATCAAAAAGATATATCCAATGGAATACCCGATTGGGTCTACGAAGAAGAAGTGCTGTCGGCCAGCAATGCCATTTGGTGGGCACCCGACGGCTCCAAACTCTGTTTCGCATCGTTCGATGACACTCAGGTTGATATAATGCAATACCCCTGGTATGGGTCCGGCATCGATGCCTCCACTCTCTATACAAAGACAATACAAATAAGATATCCGAAAGTAAGGATACAATCGATTCATATGATTCGACTTTATATTCATATCTAATTGATTGCATTGTAAGCCGGGTCGAACTAATCCGACGGTTAAGTTAATGGTGGCTGACTTGGAAAAGTCAGAACCAGTCCAAGCATTACAAGAGATAATACCGCCGAAAGAAATTAGCGATTCGTAAGTCCTATAGAAAATGCTTACACTTATTGATGAGTTTGCTTACCGTTAGCACCCATTCCCGTCTTATGGTTAAAAATGTACTTTTACTGAAATATAATTAATTAATCAAATCATTTGAAAATTCATTAAAATATTTAGTCTTTGTTTGACTTAATTGTTATGATTTCTGTTCGTTAAGCAAATATTTACCGACTATTCTATGAATTTTTGATTTCTCTGATTTCAAAATCACTTCAATATTGAATTTAGTTTATATGAACTCAAAAATATTGGATTTGTTTATTGAATACAATATTAAAATTAGTTCTTCTTTAATATAAACTAAAAACTGAAACATAAAAACACTGATTAACTGATTAACACATTTAAGCAAACTATTAGTTAATTATAGACTGAATATTGAAAATAATTGAAATGGGATTAAGAATATTATCTTTATTCTGCTTAAAGGGACTATTATTTCACAACAGTTGCCTGGATTGACAATCAGAAACTGTCTGTGACCTGGCTTAGAAGAACACAAAACTATTCAATTATCAGCATTTGTTCCAATGATAATCGGAACTGGATTTGTATTCCCGTAAGAATGCGTACAAACATTAAAGGGTCGCCAATTTCTTAATGATCTTAATTGACTCGTTCGCATAAATAGAATTTGACCCTCACATCCAAGGGTTGGGTTGACATGTATGACAGCCCACTTTTCTCAGAGCGGGAATATTTCGTTCGATTGCCGAATAACAAGAGCCGAGAGATCTATCGACACATCGCTCGCGTCTTAATTATGGTATTGAAACACATTTTTCAAATTCTTTGCTTAAACTCTAAAACATAAGTATTATATGATTTAATAGACAGGAAATGCACAGTTCATAACAGACGGCCCGTTCGACACATTGCAAGTGTTAGCCAGAAGTCGTAATGAGTTGAGTGGTGTTCAGCACCTATACTATGCGTCCACTTTGCCGGCAAAGCCCGGAGAGCGACATATTTTCAGAGTAATGATTACCAGCACTAAAACAAAAACCTCATCCAAGTGTCTAACGTGTGGTTTGGGTGACCAATGCCTCTACAATTCCGCGACCTTTAGCCACAATGCAAAGTATTTTGTACTCGAATGCAATGGTCCGGAGATTCCCAAAATAGAGCTCCGGAAGAGTGAGGACAACACTCTTGTCTTGACTTTACAATCAAACGATCGCTTGAAGAATATGCTGTCAAATAAATTATTGCCGAAAATTGAAAAATTCAATATTCATATCAACGGAAACAGTAAGCCATGCACTTGAGCTCCAATTAATTTACAAAACTCTAAACACAAAAAGTATAGATTTTTTATAAATTATTTTCAAATCAATTGTTTCCTCCAATCGAATGGTCAGACGTCTCAGTGATGTTATATTTGCCGCCCGGTCTCAGAAGAGATGAGATCGTGAAGTACCCGCTATTGATCCAGGTATTGTACGACAACTATTCATAATATGATAATAAATAAAAGGAGAGACACATTGAGTGCTTCTCCACTTATGTCTTGTGTTGGCCTTTACTTCAGTTCTTTTCATTCATTCTATTGTTCATTCAATTGAAAGCCAAACAATCAATGGTTTAATATCTTATTTCTTCAGTTCAGTGCTAACTCTTACATAAGTTATGCCATTCCTTGTTTGATACGACAGAAACTACTGATTAATTATATATCGTTTAAGAATATAGTGTAGAATATTCTGACAGAATTGAGGTTTAATTCTGAGCACATAATCGGAAACTTATTTTTCTTTAATTTAATTCTAACCTTAAAATTGGTTATACTTTGTAAAAATGTATTCAGTGTTGAAATATCCAAAATATCCATTAGATATCGACCGCTGATATGAAACACAATAAATATGGTATGTCTTGAATGTTAACTAAACTATATTTTTCTTCTGAATCTAGAATTTGAGCTTAAAGTAAATCATAAATTTATATCGAAAGCCATTGAGTCTATGATTCAAAACTTATGTAATTTTTAGTTCTGATCTTTTCTCTGTCCAATCAAATCCATCTGAAAATATAAACTCATTTTTACACTTTTCCTCTTTTTTATACATTTACAGTACATTCGTATAGACGTATAGATTGAATCTTATTATCAAAGATTAGATTTCATATTCTTTTATTCATCCAATGATTCAATATTTCTCAAATGCATTGCTCAGAGATGTTCAAGCAATGCAGTCGACCGTACTATTCGGTTAAATGTCTAATATAAAGGGCATATCTTAACAATAGACTAGTGCAGACACCTTAACCTAAATAGTCTGAAACGCAAACATAAGAATCAATTATACGTCAAATCCATACAACAGTAGTGTTTGTTATTCGCAAACCATTGTCAGTCAAAGCAATTCATTTATAGCTGAATCTACATAAAGAAGTGGAGATATGTCAAGAAATTTACCTTTCTTAGTTTGTTGATATTGTTAAAAGGTTCCCTATAAATTAAGTTATGTACAATTTTTTCTTTGTTTTGTTGTCGAATCCCATCTTTAATTCACCTCAAGAAATGTCAATTAACTCTTTGGAAATTATTTGATCTCAGAATGTGGTCTGAAGTCTATAACACCTCTTCGATAGGAGTTTAATATAAAAATATATATTAATGTGAATATAGAATCAGTACTCGAAGACAAGTATCAGAGATAGGCAATAGGGGTATAGGTATGGGTATACCCCCCTGTGATTTTGGCTGAGGCTGACCCCCCTCTGTTTTTCGATGAGTTGGAGGCGAAAACTCGAAAAAGGGGCGCTTTTTAGAGAAAAAATTGATTCATTGTACCCCGCTGTCCAAAATTTGTGGCTTGCCCCCCCCCCTGTCGTCAGACCCATTGCCTATCTCTGACAAGTATATAAAACATTTAATTAATCATAATTTTAATCTTCAAAACCTGAATTCAGAGCAATGCTGGATAAGTCATCTCCAATGCCCTGATTATTATAAACTGCGAAAGACATGAAACATAATGTGATTATTAATACGCGTTTTGATTCGATCGGCGAAAATGAAAGTCAGCCTAAAAACTGTTTACTTATCGCTTAACGAGTTATATAATCTGATCATATCTTCTATTAAATGCAATTCTATTGAATCCCTATTACATTCGCTTATTTAGTCTCAGCATTAATACAATTTTCTGAGTCTATTGTTATGCTATGAATGCAATGAAAGCTAAATCATTAGAATTACATAAGTATTGAAAATTACATAACAATCTATAAAAATGATTGCTTCCGGACATAAAATAATGAAATTGAATGAAAATAAGTCCAAATAATAATTAGTGAAAATCGGATTCTGTTTAGAAGAGAGCGAATGAAATAATGTGCAAAAGTGTTCTCTTTATGCTCACACGTAAGGCCTGTCTGCCTATTCTGTAAGAGTTGTCGGATTAACTCACTTGTTATGTCAGAAGTGAACTGCAATTCTAACAATGTTTTAATCAATTTGGAGAGCAGTCACAAACTTAAGACATGAGATATTAGACCCGAGACCAGAATTGAATACATGATTTGCAACACAGTATATCAAAATTGCAACCAATCATTAGAATTGATGTATAAATTATACTCAACGCCAATACACACTCAACTAAACCAATACAACTTTATTCTTATCTTTTATTAATTTTTGCATCAAGTTCATTTGTTAAAACTGAAAAATAATAATAATTAAGCATGTTTCTTCTTTTACTTCATACTAATTGAACATGGCTAGTTTAATGTTAACTTTACACAAACTACTTTTAATTTAATTGTACTGAACAAACACATCTTGAATACAATAATCTTGCTAAGTTCTTCAATTCATACTAGTATATTTAAGTCTAACAAATGTTTTAATAAAACATTTGGTTATTCTCACTGACATTTCAAGCCATTCCTCAGATCTGATATTCAAATGTTTGCATATTTTATAATTTTTTGATTTAGACGATGTATGTGCTCAGGGATGTAAACTATGTATGTGCTCAGGGATGTAAACTATGTATGTGCTCAGGGATGTAAACTATGTATGTGCTCAGGGATATAAACGATACTCGGGTTAGAAATTACATGACTGTAATACAAAAGATTTAGATAAGAAATTTCAATAAAATGAAACAAATACTCGGTTCCAAATCAGACCCAGGCCTCCAATCGCCAGAGTCACCATGTTCTATTTTTTTCTCCCCTGACTGGTCGACCTGCGCATCTCTATTGGAATGTATATTATTAAGAATAATGACTTTACATTAGATTAAGTTTTAAAGCTTAGAAAACATTTTAAATAATAAATATATTATTCGTTAAAACTGTAGAAACTCTTTATTTTTCATACAATTAGTGAAATTCAATTAATATAACGCAAAACAAAGAAGTGATGCCAACGAGTGTAGCCTTACATCAAATAATGAATAGAATTATAATTTCAAAAGAATGAGAGAATTTGAACAATAATTATAAACTTGTATTACTTTTTTCATTGCAGACCTATGGAGGACCAGGCTCACAAATGGTGACAGAGGTGCGCTTTTTATTGATTTGGAATTATCGAATGAATAGTTTACTAATTACATTGATTCAATTTGCAGAGGTTCCAGGTCAATTGGGGCACATACTTGGCCTCTACCAAGAACATAATCTACGCGTCCATAGACGGGCGCGGAAGTGGCAATCAGGGCGATCGGCTCATGCATGAGCTATACCTCAAATTGGGAACTGTGGAAGTGGAGGACCAGATAGCTGTTGCCCGGTATGACTGCACGCGATCTTTGATCCCATTATTCAAACAGAACTACAATTTGAACAGATTTTAAATACCGACCCATTTATTGATATTTGTAATACATTTCCAAACATTACACAAATGGCCACCAGTTTAACAGAAATTCCCCCAACGAAGCCAGGTCCTTACTAGTGTAAGCTTAATCCACTTGTTGATCTAAATGAATTTAAGCAGGGTAATCATCTAACGAATATTGGGAGAGAGTTTGATTGAAACAAAATTACAATAAAAATATTGAAAATGCTTTTAAAATGTGAACATAGGATACAAATTGTATCATAACTTACAATACACGGCATTGAATAGAGTATAGAATAATGGTTTACATGATTCAGTACAAGTTGTCTAATTCAAACAAGCTCTTATTTAAATGTATGCGAATTAATACTTTTCTTAATGATTTCATACGAAATAATTTATTCTATAATTTTAAAACTCTATTCAAAAGAAAAAGTAAATGAATTATTCACTCAATTAGTTTAGGACTAAAATTAAGAAAAGGAAAAATAAATTTAGAATTTTCTGGCTTTAAGTGCTATTATGGAGTATACACCAGAGATGGGGTCGTTTCTGTAAGGGATATAAGAAATGCGCTAAAATGGTTAACATTTAATGTTTGAGGCAGAGCAGCAAATACATGATATCACCCACAGGTCATTTCAAAGAGTTCATTATTAATTTGTTTTTCAATTGTTTGAATTGTCTCTAATCTCAGAGATATGCAATGGGGGGGGGTTATAGGGGGATACCCCCTGTGATTTTGGCTGAGGCATACTCTCCTCTATTTTTCGATGTTTTAAGGAAAAAAACTCGAAAATGGGAGCACTTTTGACTCTCAAAATTGATTCATTGTACCCCTTTTGGCAACATTTTTTAGCTTACCCCCCCCCCCCTGTCGTCAGACCCATTGCCTATCTCTGCTCTAATCTACTAAAACTGAATCCTTTCCCCCTCTACTCACTCCACACAGTCATGTCTATACTTTTAATCACAACTTTCGCAGTGAGTCTACATATGCATATAATGTGTTAAGAAGTGGCTCTATGTGGCTCAGGCTGCCATCCTAGGTATACACATTCTGAGTGTATTTGAATAGAGAAGTGAAACTCAACCGAAGAATGTTTTTATTTCGATCCTCAGCTTAATTGAGTGTAATTCAGGTTTACAGAAAAATGAAGATGGTCAGGGTGTCTGCACAATTTATTATTGTAGGATTAGTTAAAGATGAATAGGGTTACCTAGATTATTTACTTGATATATGAATATTGGCCAGCTCACAACCTTGTCAGATTAATTATGTGAGTCGACTGATGTGGATCACAAAAATAACAGTTTTATACAAACGATTTCTTGAATGACTCAAAAGGTTTGTTAATTCAATACAATATCTGAGCTCTTCTTCTCTGGCAATAAACCAAATGAAATGAATAGTTGAGTAGAAGTGCTTCACATAATTAATTCATTTCATGACAAATGAAACAAAACAAGAATTGCTTTGCTTTACAACATATAAATTAATTAAACAATCTTTAGTTGAGTTTCTTTGTACCAGGGTCATCAATTTCTACATCAACTTTTTTTATTTAACTATTCCTTTAAATGAATTATATTTTTAGGACTTTTAATCCAATTTTAATTTGAATTTTGTTTAAAGCTATTAAAACGAGTTCTAAAATATATTAATAGGTTTTGTGAATATTATTTCAATGGCTAAAACTTGAATACAGTAGTCGGTCACCGAATCGAGTGCTATATTTTAGATGACTAGACAAAGGCTGTGAAAAATGTTAAGCTTTTAACAAAATTGTTATTAGACTTAATAATACAGATATTGATCTGTTTTATAAATTCCGGCTGAATCGGCTGAAAAATCTCTAAAGACATCCGTTTTCTATTATGTAATTCAATTTAAGTATTTTTTATTCAATATTATATACAAATTCTTTATAATAAACGAACTTTTGATACATTATTATCCAAAATAACTCATAAATACAGACATACTTTGGGATTAAAATCAATAATTGAGAATAAAATGGTATAAAAAAGTATAGAATTAAGTCTTAATGTGAGTGTAAATGAAAAACCAGTGTTTATTATGCAATGTATTTAAAGCTTAACGAACTTAAGATCTCTAAAACTTATTTCTAAAAATAAGATCCACTGAACTAACCATTCCTACGAATGTTTGTCACTCTCTAATAATCCAAGACTTGATCCCTTGATCTGATGCATCATTAGAACTGAGTTAATGACAAAAGTTCCGAAAGAGCTCTCAAATAATTATACGAAAGTAATTGACATTATTTTTAGTTATTAAATGAATTTTCGCATTCAATGACAGATATCTTCGCGATAACTATAACTATATAAACAAAGATGCCATCGGTATATGGGGCTGGAGTTACGGTGAGCACAACTACTCTTTTAATTTGTTAATTCAATTGATTGTATGAACTCTTATATAAACTAATAGGCGGTTATGCGACTGCATTAGCCCTTGCGATGGATACAAATAATCCAGTTTTCTCGTGTGGAGTGTCTGTAGCGCCGGTCACTTCTTGGCTGCTTTACGGTTATTAATACTAACTTATTATGTATTACATTAGTATCGATCAAATTGTCTCTTAACTGAATTCTTGTGCCACAGATTCTGTTTATACCGAAAGATATATGGGTTTACCCAAAGATAATTTGGACAATTATATGCGTTCAGACGTCTTGAGCAGAGCTAACAATTTCAAAGGCAAAAAGTTTCTCCTCTGTCACGGGTCAGCTGACGGTATGTATCGTCTCATTGGTCCCAAACCCTAACATTTATAACTATATCCAAAGGGTAGCTAAGCTTATTTTTATTTATTCACTCCATTAGATGTTTCTAGCAGTTTGTAAAAGTGTCAAGGCTAATATTTGGTTGGTGTGACCAAAATAGTGCTAGGATAGTTTGACAGTTTGCTCATTTGTTTTGTATTAGAGCATAAATATTCTGAAACTTTTTATTTGCAAATAATTATTAATGAATTCAAATGAAAGTTCGATTAAATGCAAACGAAATTGTTTTATATAATTATGATTAGACAACGTTCACGTTCAGCAATCAATGGTACTTATGAAGGCTCTGACCAATGCCAATGTAATGTTCCAAACCCAGGTATGTACTGTACTGTACTGTACTCTGCACTATAACTTATAATAAGTTAATACACATTTGCCTTATTTTATACTTTATATATAATATCATACTTATTGGCGCAATATATTCACATATACTGTATAAGTTACACCGATCATTTATTTTCAACTATTCTCTTAGTGATTCGCGTGAATACCTTTCTCACATTTAAGTCATTTCAGTTTTATTTTAATTCAGTTTAATCTATTTCTGAATAAATTAACAATATTTTCAGTTAAATAGTTCTCAAAATTATTCCATTATTTTTTGCCGTGAGATGTGCAAGTTCTAAAATGCCAAGGGTATTTAATAATATGTTTTTTAAAATCGTATATCGCACAGAATTAGAGTCGAGTAGAGAGGGTCTAAAGCTCACTTTGCTTGGATGATTTGGCCCTTGCTTGCACTTGCCTTGCTTAAACGATAGTGACGTAAAGTCGAAAATTATATAATGATAACTATTACAGGTATACCCGGATGAGAATCACGCGCTTTCAGGCGTCAAAACGCACCTGTATGAGACAATGGGGGCGTTTTGGGAGGACTGCTTCCAATTTGACTCCTTCTACGAAGACATTGGATTACGTCGTCGACGAGTTGTCAAACAAAGCCAAAGCCTATAAACACAAACATTTGTAAAGAGAAAGAAAAGTATCAAAAAATTTTATGCCTTATATAATGTTTGAAGAAAACAAAGTCCAACAGAATATGTGTCTCATGTCATGTCATTTATATGATAACAAAAGTACATAATATTATAATAATATATAAACAAATAGTTTTTCTACGAGTCTTAATGACCGAACTTTTTATAACTCCGAACACAAGTATGAAATTCGTCGAAAACCTTATGAAATAACATTCGCAATAATGTTCTGTACATTACCTCAACTGATATGTGAAATAAATTTATGTAATATTAATATTTAATTCAAGTCTGAGTCCAAACCGAACTTAACCAAAGATTAATACATTGTATGGAAATCCAAATTATATAATAATAATTATTTTGTATTAAATATAATTTTCAAATATAATAAAAAGATTGAATAATTGTTCGTTATATGAATACTGTATTGAATTAATGCAAATAATTAAAAAAAATCACATTTTACCTCTTTCCTATTCAGATTACTGAAGTTTGTAAGGATATAAGACCTTATTGCCTCTTCACCTTCTGATAAGTTGGTCCAATTGTAACCCTTCTCATTTGATATAAGGAAAATGTGATTTACCAGTAGTTTGAGTTATGCTAACAACAACTCCGGTCAATAAATACCAAATTGAGTGCGCGTTTGAAAAATTGCTTTGTATTGAGACACGAATTGATTTCATTTTAAGAATTTATTTGAATTAAATTCTATACAAATTTTAATTATTATATTAAATATAGGATTGTGTGAAAAAATATTAAATAGTTTACTAAAAAATAATATGAATATCAATAATATCTAAGAATTTGTTTAATCGTTTGCGTAATCGGCAGCACATCTGAAGCCAAGATTACTCGCAGAGGAGTCCTATAAAACAAAAATATATAATGTTATCAATCAAATCGATTCAATTTATTAAACTATTTAATAGAATATTTTCTAAGTTTACGTAACATCCGAACTGTTAGACTAACTTTTGAAATATGAGAAAATTATTTTCAACACAAAAAATGATCCGAATTAATAGTCTCTCATTATTTATAAATAGTATCTTTCAAGGCACAAAATTCTAAGGCAAACGATAGCATCCATTGAGTGGTGAAAAACTATGCTTTTATGGCATTAATGCCATTAATCTTAAGATATAATATAAAAATTAAATTTACGAATGCTATGACATAAATGTCTTCAAATACTTTACAAGTTATGTCTGAATTGATTCGAAGAATAGAAAACATGAATTATATATTTGACTCAAGAAATACATTTGAATTAATTATTAATAATAGCTATTCGTCTGAAATATTGAATTGTTGTTAAACTAATTGTGTTTTATATAAAAATAGGTTAGAATCGAGTAAATGTCTGACCGGAGTATTCTGACTCCTGGCCGCACATCTATATCGATAGCAGTAGCTCTTATGGCACATGAAGGAACCACCCTTCTTCACTTTGTCTGTGCCCGAGTCCGGACCTTTGGGATTGCTGACTAAGTGTTTATTATGTGTTACTGTCCACCAGTCAGACGTCCATTCTATCAGTTTTAATGGTTTAGTCAACAAATATATTTTTATGTATCGATAGTCAGCACTAATACCCCAAACATTTCCGATCATATTCTTTAGTCCAAATTTATTGGCTGGAAATGAGTCTACCGGTGCTGTTCCTACGAACCCGTCTTTGCCTTTATTTTGATTAATCGAAATAATTAAAAAAATTTCATTTCATTGAATCAATTCATTTTAACCCGTGTTATGATTGGGAAAGTCCCCGTCCCATATGTTCGCGAAATATTGATCCTTGGGCATTAATTTGTTACCCCAAGGGAACAGTCGGTCTTTAAGCCCTGCCCGACACGCGTACTCCCACTCAGCCTCAGTCGGAAGTCTGAGTCGTTTCCATTTGCAGTATTTATTCGCGTCGTTCCATGAAATGTGAATAACCGGGTGATCCCATCGCTGATCAATGTTCGAATCGATTCCTTCTGGTGCTCTCCAATAAGCATTAGGAACGGGAAGCCTTTATATGTATATGTGTGCCAATAGAAACAAAAATGTCAACAGAATGTCAATACCGTAGGCCCTGTGCTGTTGCAGGCATTTCACTCCAATGACAATATGGACAGAAACAGAGGTCAAAGAGTCGTAAACTTATACTTATTGTTCATTCTTATGAATGCTTTTTCGTTAATATCGATTGCAAACAATTTGGCCAAACATTTGAAGAACTTCGGCCAAAATTATAATACTCTCTATCAATGTCTTACGAAATGTCAATTTTATAATGAGATTCAATGGATTTCATACTTCATATCCTTAGGGCTTAATTGTCTTCAAAATTCAGCGAAACCTCAACTCAAATATTTTAAGGTCTATTACCTATATTGCACTAATAGCGCGTAAAGGCGAGAGAGGAATAGCAGAACAAGGAAAGGTAGAGTATATAGATAGGCAGTGTTTGACATACCACCAAGGTGCTGCGGCCACAGATAATGTAATGTTTTTCCTCACGTTTTCAGACAATAGTTTTTCGAAAACGAAAGAATTGGAAAATTTTTCCGCTTCTGTCACGTAATGGGTTTGCTCTACGAATTGCCTGAACTCAGAATTGCTTACTTCGTGTACATCCATATAAAAGTCATCTATCGTCACATTCCTGGCCGGACCCTCACCATCGGCGACAAATACTGGTTGATTAGTGCCCATAACAAAAGTACGGCCTCTTATGAGAACCATATTTTCTAAACTTCTTTTCTCACACGAGTTAACAGTATTTTCTTCATTATTAATATCAATAAAATTTTCAGTCAAAGACTCTCTGTTTCGTGAGATTGTATGACAACTTCTTTCTATTTGATTATCCTTTTCCGCTAAATTACTCCTCAGTTTGTGCACTAAGAATATGAGAATAACGGCCGCTATTCTCATATTTATCTGAAATATATTAATAAAGAATTTAATTAATTCACTCTTTGGTAATCAGTTTTTCAGTTTATGCTCGGATTTGTGCGAGCGTTACAACTGATAAGTATTTTATTTCATATTTTAATTCATATAATTATCGAAAAAACAGAATAATTTTTATATATGTTATTAATCCCAAAAGTTTTCAATAATTTCCGGTTTAATACATAAGTATTAATAATGATTTTGTAATGAAATAGAATAGGAATTAATGATTTGACTCCTGAAAGAGCACTCCAGCGCACAGATATGCAGTGAATCGAAAGTGAATGAAAGCTAACATTAAGGATCTCATTATTAAGACCAGTCATTTAGATATCCTGTTGTGTCGGCGACATCAGTCAGTCGTGTCGACTAATGAGTGAAGAATAGAAAACACATATAAATGCAAATCGAAATCCATTTCTTTATTTATAGCAATCAATCAATTGATCAAACATTTCCACACTTTCAGACTTAAGGCAAATATTTTAAAATAAACTCCACATCTTTTATATGAGTTTGAACAGGCAGACATGGCTTTATAAATTCAATCAAGTATAAATTACAAATTCAATTCAATCAATTCCATAGTGCCAGTGCTATAATGTAACACTAAATACAATTGAAGAGCGATTCACATAAACACCAAAAGCCATATCATATTTAAGGTTCAAAATAAGGACAATAATTAAAAATAAATGGATTTAAAGACTTTAATTATAATTTAATTTCTATCGAAATCAGTTTATTTGTAATAGAAATTAATTTATCACTAATTAGACTCAATTTGTGTCTATTTATTACAAATATTTTCATTGAAATCACATTTGATTGGTCACAAAGTTTTTTAAATTTTAATGAATATCATGGATGGCCATTGTTTCCGGGTAAAAGTTCTAATATGGGTGGCTTGGTGATTCTACAATGATGCTATTGAATGAATTGAACCTGAGAGAAAACCCAAGGTTGAAACACACATTGAGTAATCGTTATGCATATACAGTATACTGTATATTGTATCTGGTTTATACTACCCTGCGCCTCTTTATATAAAATTAATTAGGTTTGAAACGTTTATTAATTGAGAAGATGTGCAATAGTTTTGATCGATATCAGGGATGACTGCAATGTTATCATAAAAATATATTATAATATTTCTAAGAATATTCTGAATTAAGTTTATTTATATTAATATAAAATTTAGAATAAAATAAAATCTGCTTTTCTTGCAGTCTATCGGAGACATTGAGACATATGTTTGATGGAAGTGGTGTAATGTAATGCAGATTATATTTATATAGATATACAACGAATACAATACAAATACTAAATATAGATTTTGTTCATTGCTATGGGATCTGAAAGCAAAACATATCAAACAAAATGTTTAGTCGAATAAAACTTTGTTTTTACTAATTCTTGTTTGCACTGATGTTTAGGATTATAGTTCTCTTCACAACACTTAATGTTTTGTATTATCTTTTAGTAAACATTAATTATTTGAATGAATAGAAAGCATATAATAATTTCATAGTTAAGTGCTATCAATGTTTCAATAAAACAATTGATTCGTTTGTCTTAACAACAATAATAACAATAACAAACTCAAACTCTAATGACATTCATATAATTCTAATGCAATCGACAATTCATTCCACTGTCTGATGGATAAGGATCTGGATTATGAAGATGAGGTCAGTAAGCGATTCACTGAAACTTGAATATAATTAATTGAGTGTTATAATAGAGCCTTGTTGCTTTCAAAATGAGGTTATTATTGAAAATATTGATCAACAGAATAAAAAATGAGCCATGCCAACTTCTGGACGGACGATCGATTTTTTCTACTGTTCTGTTGCAGTACTGTATAGATATAGATATACTAACTGTACATTTGTTGTATTGATATTATACTGTATTTCAAACTAATGCTGAATCGAGACTATGATAACTCAAATTGGGGAAAATCAACTGACCCTCATCTGCATAACCAATTCATATGTTATGTATCTATTCATTAGTGAAACAAATGTATTAATACTCAATCCATACGAATAAGAAGTATCTAAACAAAAGTTATATTTATTGCTATGAAATATATTTATTTATTAATGAACTTATTCTTATTGTCAAACTCTTTATCATAAATATAGTCTCAAATAATATAATACTATTCTTATGTCAATTTTCATTAGCTGATACCAGAGCTGTACATATTGGGAGATTGCCCGGAGCATTTCGGTCATATACTCCTCAAGTTTTTATAAAACCTAAAATATAATTATTAGATTAGCGAAAAATGAATTTTGATATTTAAGAATTAGGAGTAAACTTGAACTTAAACCTAAAATTATAGAGGATTAAACAAAGAGCTGTCCTTGCTCATTCCTGATTTGCACGTTGAATATAAGATTAATATGAAAATTGGATACAAATGCATACAATGATTGCTATAAAAGCTGACATTCGTGACGAGATTCTGGATAAAGGGTCGGTCTGTGCGCTAATACAATCTATACATTAAACAGATGTTGAGCTTAAGAACGATAATAATTACAACTCAACTAATAATGAGTTCAACAGAAGATGACATGAATGCCACTGGATATTAGCTCTCTCTCTCTCTCTCTCTCTCTCTCTCTCTCTCTCCCCCTCTCTCTCTCTCTCCCTCCCTCCCTCTCCCTCTCGTCTCTAATAATGAGAATGTCTCTCAAATAATGAGCAGATTATGTGCTGGCTAATAAGTTTGATGACTTGGATTCAGTGCTCAAACATTCGATCCAACTATCAATTTAAGAATTTTTTTAATTCTCTTCACAAATATT
>JAQIWA010000811.1:0-24839 GCA_034693305.1 Eueremaeus valkanovi
ACAAGTTTCGCTACGAATGTGTGTCTAAACAGTGGAAACGTTTGGTATTTAATAAACAAAAAGAGTTTATAATTAATAGTTCACTAAAACAGAGATCAATTCAGACAATACTAATGAAGTGTAAAAATATTAATTCAATTGAATTAAAGTACAATTCTTATGGTTTAATGGATTTGGAAAAACAGATAAAAATATTGTTTGAATTGATTATTAAATATTGCAATCATTTGAATGAAATTAAGTGTGAATTCAGTGAATTGAGTGATAAAACAATTGAAATGTTTTTTCAAACATTTGGCTCAAAATTGAAAAAACTTTCTCTGAAAGACAATTATTTATATCATAAAAGGCTATTAATACAAAAGTGTCTAAAAATGTGCACAAATTTAAAGCAATTGAACGCAAAAAATGTTGATTTGTTTGAACTTATAAACGAAGAAAATATCAATGAATTCAGTAATAAATTGGAAAAAATTCAGTTCACATACAGTAATGAAGACTCGAATAGATTTGAATTAATTGTTAATAAATATAAAAATAGTTTGAAATCTATTGAAGTGAATGTCTGTTTTAATGTTTCAAACGAGTCATTCGTTAGTCTAATGAATGGATTGAAACAAATGAAGGAATTATTGGATTTGAAAATCAGTTTTAAGAGAGAAAACGAAATAATAAACGGATTGAAAGAAATTGGACTCAAATGTGAAAAACTTAAGAGACTTTCGATTCGTATAACTTATAAAAATTATAAATATTTGTTTGAATTAATGCAAACAATTAATAAAGACTTCAAACAAATAAAACGATTGCAACTATTTGTGTGTCAGTACTGTTTGATTGCATTAAGGAGTCGAGCGTTGAGTGAATGCAAACAAATAACTCATTTAACACTCGATTTAGAAGATTGTGATTCAATAAAAGACTTGTCTTCATATCAATTGACAAATATCTGCCAAAACTTCAATATTTATGTATAACTAATGCAAACATAACTAGGGCAAGGCATTTGCAGCAGCAGCTGTTGTTATAAAAGTTGGGCTCTGGACAAATTTCCTATGGGATTTAACATGAGATTTTCAAAAATTTCCGAAATTTAAATCTATATGGGAATTAACATAAAAATATAAAGCGCGACAGTACGGACACTATACGGGGCGCCAGTAAGCAGGGATCGGCACTGCCATCATATGAAGCCGCTACTAGTCCTCTGCAGAGCAATCTGTACGACAAGTCGTCTCATAAGATGAATGTCACCCTAGTTCGCTAGGCATACAATAAGATGTGGCAGCCCTCGGTCGATGCGGAGACCGTAAATCGGAATAATTTTACTGAAAAAAACTTATTGAAATATTACTTTTGCTTGTGTAATATCAGATCGTTGCGTAATTCAGAAAATATATTATAATCAATACAAGAATTGTTTGAAAGTTACCGACGATTAATTTTCAATGTACTTACAACACCGACCCGGTCTACTGTTGATTAAATTCTATGCAGTACTGATGAGTCTAAATAAAGACGAAACCGGTGAGGTTTTGATCAATTGATGATTATCTTGATGTATTTCACAATGGTAGATCTAGATGATAATTTGATATATTCGTGACCGTCTTGATATAATTTTACCATAAGATGATATTTGGATCAATTGGTGATTTTTTAATATTTAATAAAATCATTGTGAAATTTGAAAATACCGGAATTATTATATTTTGCTTGAAAATTTTTGAAATTTTTGAGAGCCCCATGTTAATTCCCATGGAGATTTAAATTTTGAAAATTTTTGAAAATTCCATGTTAAATCCCATAGGAAATTGGTCCAGAGCCCAACTTTTATAACAACCGCTGCTGCTGCAAATGCCTTGCCCTACTTATGATAGACTCAACAAAACTGATTTCATTGACCTAAACATTAAATTCAAATTTTCTGCTCAAATAAATCATTGATTAAAAAGAGGAGAAAAGAGTTTTTCAATATATATAGCGTTTATTAACATATATTTTTGTCGATCATTTCGTTTATGGCTTTCATTGATTTTTATGTCTCTTTGGGTATAATTAAGAAAACAAAATGAATGGAAAACATTAGAGGAAACTATTATCCGATTAATGTGTCTGCGATTCACCTGCAATGACATCACGAGAGATGACAATAATGTCTAATACGACTAATGTCTTACTTAATCATAGAGAGTGAGTGAGACATAGGAAGACCAAGATGGAAAGGGAGATGGAAAGGGAGAGGCAATGGTATATAGTTTGTGATTATATGCCGACAAATTGAAAATTACTCGTCATTACAAACATAGGCTGAGAGAAAATATATGCAATTAATCAATAGTTTAAAATAAGTGGAAAGAGAGCAGAGGAACGGCAACTCCAATCTTGATGCTCAGGGATCAGAATTCATTAGTGACAGTAATTTCTGTTTTGGAGGCCAAAAGATCTTCTAAAACGAGACAATTACTAAATAGTGGGTAATATTATCGGTGCTGTTGGGGAGAAATCAGTGGAATGACTGAGAACTAGTGTAACAGTGAGTACAGGCAGTACTGGCAGTACAGGCATAGAGTATTGGATGCGATAAGCGCTCAACCGAACAGTGAATCTAAAAGGACTGAACTTTCCGTTCGCTTCTCTACTCTTGATTCGAACTCAACCCGAAAGCACACACAGAATGGAACAGTAGTACAGAACAGAACCAACAGAAAAGACAGCACAGAATGGTTTGGATTGGTTGGTCTCCAAGGAAACAGCGGATTGAAAGCTATACTACACAGAGAACAGAATACAGTCCTCTCTTGCCTTCCCTTTGCAACTAATTCTCTAGAATTACAAAACTATTGCCGAAAGAGAAGAGAGAGAATCGAAATGCTATTCACCAGAAGAGAGAATTTCGGTTATGTATGCGTTAGTTGAGTTGTCGGTATAGTATTATCCCGTGTTTAGACTCTTCCACCACTTGTTGCCATAACAGTGTTGAAACAGCGGAACAGTAAGTGAAGGAAAGAGAGAGAGAGAGAGAGAGAATGGAAAAGAGAGTCAATCTTTACTACACCCAAAAGACATACAAACGCCGAGAATATTATTATATTTATATAAAACCGACATTTGTTGAGCTTCTCATTCAATGTAAAGATAATAAAGACTCAAAAAATACATTTTTTCTATAGATGTGACTCTAAAAGCAACAAAATCTCATCGATTCGTGTGTTTAATGTCAGACAACAGAACAGAACATAAAAGTATAGTATAGTATAGTATAGTAGAGTAGAGAACAACAGGACTACAAACAGAGAACATCTAAACAGAAAATAAGTGAATCTAAACTCTTGTGTTGTTAGAGAAGACATTGTTTGATAACATTGATTGAGTACATAATGTAATGTAAAAATTTAGGCGAACTTAAAGACTTCTCTCGTTTTGAATTAGTTTAATCAGCCGTACGTTTGCAGACGAAAGCGAATAAAAAGCTCCAAAAACTCAATATCGATCGGCGCACAGGTTTTCGCACTGGTATTACATGAACTGTAGCAGAGAAGAACCCATATTCCTGGGCTGACACAACCGCTGGTGAAGAGTCAGCACATATTGAATGTATGGGAAGATATATTTCGGTCGACTCATAGTTATTATACAGAAATAACAGATTCAGAACAATAGCCAATATATGACATATAGAGCGGTAAGCATTGCATTGCATTAACTGCTAATTTCATTCAAATGGAGACCAAATCCAATAAACAATATATCGATTTATCATTTCTACCAAAAATCTCTTTCCCTCACTCTCTGTCTGTCTGTCTATACGACTCTTTGTTCTATAAGTCCATACGTTTTTTGTGTCTAATATTTTTATGCCTTCAGAAACACCGTTAGGAGACGTAAAGAATAATCTTTTGGAGCAAAGACTTAGAGATGTGTTGAATGATTAAATAGAGAACTAATATCACTCGATATGAAGCCAATGAAACAAATCTCAAATCTGTTGCACTAAACACAGAATTGCATCAAATGCTTGTGAGGACAGAGGTTTAGGTAGTCTATCCATTTGTTTCACCAGTTTTAAACCCTGCACAGCTCAATAGAAACTGATCTAGTATATATTATTTTTAGACTGAACAGTCTATAAATAGATGGATTAAATAACTACCATGTTATTCATTAAAGAGTAAATGACAAAGAGTTGGATTTTAAAATTCGATAGTTTTTAATGAGAATAATAAGAATAAAAATTTCAATTCATATCAAATTTCAAAATTCAAATAATTCTAATTAGATTACAGGAAATTATCAATGAGTACATTTGATCTGGCATTATTTCACCATCTAGATCAAATTGCGTTCAAATACGATTATTAGACTCTGAGTCAACATTGTCAACGATAATTACAGATCATCCTGATTCAATTTAACAAACAAAAATATTTGCCTCAATAATAATGACTGTACAGTACAAGTGGACAAAGAATACAGTTTTGAAAGTTATTGCACAAACTGGTCGGCAATAGAGAGAAATACGGAGTCAAACGAATGTCTGCTCGCATTTGGAGACTAATTCAAAGATTTATTTTATATATAGAGTTGAGTTGTGTTTTAGTCCAATATTTGACTTCAACAGCAAAACCAAAGCGAAGCAAAAGAGTGGGAGAGACAGAGATCCCAATCCCAGAGGTGTCACATTTCATCATTTGTCACTGGACTGCAGACTAACTGCAAACCATTTTCACAAATCTATTCGACTATTGCTTTATATCATTACAAAAAAAACTTCATTTACTTAGAGTACAGCAGGACTTAGGAGTTAGACTCGACTCGAACCGTCTGTCTCTGAGACTAATAAATAGAATTAATTTCTAAATTCAATCAAAGAATTTCTACTAAAGAAATAAATATAAAAAACCGAAAATAGAAAGAGAAAACAAAATTAAAATTTCATTACATATTAGGTTTAGAAATAAATTACAATTTCCTTTACAGAAGAGGTAAGTAAGTGGAGAGTAGAGGAGAATTTTTGCTACAATTTATCTTAAAAGTACTGTAAGTTTGCGATAATGGAAACGGAATTTATTTGGAATTCATGTGAAATGTCTTATCAATGAAATTACTAATAATTCTTATAAGGATTTGTGTGCGAAGGTGTGTACGGGTCTTAAGAAGTAATATTTACAGCACTTGTATTGTCGAAGTAAACAGAAAAGAAAGAAAAGAAAAAATAAATAAGTTTTTGCATACGATATGAGATAAATAGAGGTTTAGTTCATTTTTCATATGAAATGACAGTAAGAAAAAAAACAAATTAAACTTTTATACAATAAATAAATAAACAAAAATCTTATATAATATGTATAATAAAGACTAAACAAACAGAAAAAATATATTTTAATACCAAACAAAATATTATTATTTTCATAATAAGCATAAAAGCTCTGAATTGACTTATATTTCATAAACTATTCACGATTTCTATTCTCTCAAAAATCTCATTAATTTATCGAATAAGAGAAGCATTTATTATATACAACAACAGAGAGAATGAGAGAGAAAAAAATTAAACTCCGAATCATTAATCTTTGGGCTAATATGAGAACCAATGACCAAAATATTAATAACAAAAATAATATCATTTTTTACAATATAAGAGACGAAAAAACGTAATAATTATTAATGCTATGAATATATCATATTTTGACGGAAAGAATAATTGGACAACAATTGTGGCGAAACGGCATTTGAGATATACAATTAATAGGGGAGAGGGAGGGAGAGAGGGGTTTAGACGATTGGAGACAGATAAAATATAAGTGGTATCACACGGAAAGTCACTTCAAAACTAAGTCAATACCAGTTATGAGTCATTAAAATAACAATAATCTAGAAAACAGTGATTCAAATGGAGACTAAATATTCTTAATATACAATACTATCAAAACATTAATTTTAATTAAATTAATACAAATATTGTCTGCGTTTGAGCGGACAAACCGATACCGACATGTGAGGCATACATATTGGAGAGAATGGCATTGAATATATTTAGCATTTTTCAATTCATATAAGATTATTAACTATTCGTCGCTTTGAATGAATAACTGAATTGAGTTAATAGCAAAATATATGCGCATCTGTTTAACTGACTGTTTGTTTGTTTGATGTGTTTCCCAGTAATACATAATAACTCTTTTGCTAAGCTATACAACAGAGAAACAGAAAGAGAAAAGAGAGAGAAAAACGAGTAAATATTGTTCCGACAAATACCTATCCCTTATGTAAAGCTTAGATAATGTATGAGAAAAAGGAAGAGAAAGAGAAAAAAGAGAAAAGCCTTTAATAGTTTGGCCAATAATAGGGCTTTAGATCGAAAAATACTTTTGGATCAGTGAAAGAGAGGCTGAAAATGGAAATAAAAAAATAAGAGACGAAAATACGAAACCAAATGTCGAATAAAAAAGAATATTAAGAAATAATTCAAACAATTTCTTCGTAATATTCTTCGGCTTTGATCTATGGGTTAATACATATAAAAGTATTTACAGTCAAAAACCTAAAGAACACCGAAAATAACAAAATTGAAGCTTATTTTTGCGATGAATATAAAGGCATTGTCTTTATTGACTCTAAAAGTCGTCTTATTCTCTCTAACAGTTCAGTTCGCACACAAGTCATACACATATAAAAAGCTAACATTTTTGTCCTCATCTCCAGTCAAGTCATTTCATGGTTTACTGTGTATTCATCTCTTATCTGGAAATCACAAATCCTTACGAATAAGAATGTAAGGCATGACAAGAGTGAGAGCAAGAGAGGGACGGAGAGAGGGAAAGGGAGGAGAGAGAGAGAGAGAGAGAGAGAGAGAGAGAGAGAGAGAGAGAGAGCTCTCTTATGAGAGTTGATTCCAAAGGCAGTGGAACCGAACTTTTTAGCGAAAAGCAATGAATGTGTGTTTGAATGGAAAATACATCGTAAGAGACGACATGAGAACACATGAGTGGTATATCTGATGAGCACAAGTATGTGCACATATCCGGCAATTTCCATGTTTTTCGCTTCACTGACAGTCACTATCATTTCTCTCGGGACAGTCCCAGAGAGAGGTGCGTCCAATGCAATAGTAAGAGACGAGTCAATCAAATATCTATTCTTACGGTATGTTTGCCATTGAAAAGACGTATTAGATATTTGGTTGCCTTCAGAAGATTGCTTAATAGAGCTGACCCGAACATAATAAAAAGGGCAGTAAAAACATGAACATATCTGACAACAACACAAAAACCTAATGCAATAAGTATTACAAAATGCTATTACAGTCTTAGCGGCCGAACAACATATTCGTGCATTAAATACAACAATACAGATGAGACGTATCGCCGAGTATTGCATTTCTCACGTTTATACCTCACAAGAAGATTATTCACTAATAGGCCCCCAAAAAGCCCTGTGCTCTGAGCACTGACGACTAATTTGCGAGATTGAGCGACGAGAATAGATAAGAGAAAGTAATAATAATATAATAATTTGAGTATATTTTGTGAATTACATTCCATTCTTAGAAAAGTGAAAAACTATTGCAAAACATATTGAGAGAGAAGTGAATGAATAATATATTCGGTATTGAAGTCATGGATAATTAGTGGCGAATCTCGGATTGAGAGAAGCATTTAGAGGCACAAACACATAGATTCTGCACAAACCCAACAGACCTGTAGGTCTAGGCCTCGAAATTGCTTAGAGAAGGCGGAGATTGAAGACTAAGAATAGAGTGAATAACTAAAGACCAGAGAAAAGGAGACGAATAACAGAATAACTAAAGACAAGACATAAATACAGAACAAAATTCTTAGACACTAGCGGTACGTATGCACAGGCATTGCATAGGTTAGACCACAAGCAAAGATTGATTAGGAAAGAGTGTTTGTGAGGCAGCGGTAGATAATAAGGACAGAAACTGCTAAACACGAGAACACACTATACCGGAGAACAGACTAATAGTTAAGTTTCACTAATTCTCAGTCAAAGTAATTTGAAAAACAAGTATTGAATAGAAGAGTACGGAAGCCATCAATGGCTTGGAGTATAGACTGTACGGTAGATCCGAATGCAATAAGAAAATTGAGATACAGTTAGACTTTGAGTAGAGAACAGAAACCAATAGAATATATGAGTCATTCATTAGATTTTCGCAAAGCATTGGTTGGGTTCGCATCCAAATTGGGATCCCTTTCGGCCTTTTCGACCCCTAAAACATATTCGGTCAATAGGAGCGGCATATGATAAGTGCACTTGAGCACCAGTATTACATTAGGAGTAAGTTTCCATTTCATACAAATATGGGAGATATCGCGCACAGACATTGTCTCTCTATTGGGCACACGATCTAACAGACCATACAATATAATACAATACAATAGAAAAGGGAAACAGAAATGAAAATAAAAAAACTTTATTCGCATTTTAACGAAATGCAAATTCAATATTAAACACAACACTGAACAGACAGAACAGAACAGAAGAGCCGAACGAGTGTTGGAACTGAGATAGAGAGAGGACTGACACACGAGAGAGAGGCCAACACGTGCTATATATAACACACATTTCCATTACATTATGTAACTTAACGTTCAGATTAATGAATAGCATAACAACACCCGATGGGAGACAACTGACGAGAGCGGAGAAAATGAGAAGCGATTGTTGAGTCGACACAACAGAGAGACAGACAGTGAGACAGAATTGGAGGATCAGATCCAAAGCTAAAATGAAGTTTACATACGTTTTAGTCAACGTTACAATTGTAGACAGTATTGCAATTCAATACTGTTTTATACTGTGAAGGCTATGAGAGAGCGAAGCCATTCAGTTATGTAAAGCTATTATTTTGTATGAAGTGTTCGCTACAGTGGAACCCAATTATAATAAACAAGTAATCATTTGTCATCCATTGAAAATCCCTTTCCATTAAATTATGTCCATTATTGACAAAAACCAAATAATTTTTGAATAATTCACTGTAAGTGGTGTTCATAACAAATGGCAAAAAAAGTAAAAAATATTTCATACAAATGAAAATGGATTAACATTTTTTCCAAAGAACTCATCCATTATAGCAGTGATAATAACAATAAATTGCAGAGATTTTTATACTCAATAAAAAATGCAAATGAATGCCATTGAATGTCATTTTTGATTTGGATTCGCATTGAAAGCAAAGCATTAGAAAAATATATCAAAAAAAATTATATAAAACCCAAAACCAATGGAAAACCAAAGTTAAAACCAAAAGCATGTGAAGAGAGGACTGAATGGATAGCTCTCTTGCGAGATGTGACGGCAAGAAAACAAAATCATAACGGATTAGTTTATCGCACACACAAACTACAGGCACAGCCAGTATTACAGAGTATTTGCATTTGCATACAATAGCGAACAATAACTTATCTCTCGATACAGTAATTCATGTGACGGAACAGATTTCATATTTTAAATATTTATGGATTGGACTCCAAATCTGTTCTCTTTTCAGACACAGACAGAGTATAGCAACGAATGGAAGAGATTCTGAAGTTATTTAAAAAGTGAGAGAAAATGAATAAAAGCGATGAACAGAGGAATGGAATGGAAATCGAGTTCAGAATATATAAGAAGAAAAATAAACAGACGGTTAGAATAGATATAAAGAACAGAATTCTTGGAAACTGGAAATCGTTTGGCGCAAACGCATCGTTAGGGGACAGACAGGGGAGTCTCAATCAATTCGAGAGCCCTTGCTGTGACCACTATTTCATCTATAAGGTGACCAGTTTTACCCATCAGCACAAGATATATGTCTTGTCCACTAAATTACGAATTAAGTCGAAAAAAAGAGAAGAAATTTCTAAAAACAAAACTCAATTTGCAATTCAAATACAAATACTTTGATTTATTTGTTTACCGAATGATATACAACCGAAAGAAAAATTTATGCGAACTGAGAGCACACGAAGAAAAAAAATAAAATGATTCAGCTATTTAATCAGGCTTTATTTATGGCATAAGCTAATTCACCTGTGCTATACACAAACAGAGCCAATCGGGAAGAATACACAGGATTTTCATTAATCATTTCAATTATTTCCAAACGCATACCTCACCTGTCGGTCCAATCAATTGCTTTTAATTATTAGACTATTTATTAATAAAGAAAAGAATGAAAAAAAATATTTTTTGTGGGTTAAGGCAAATATGGTTTGCAATTAATGTGAATTCTTATATAAATAAAATAATGAGTTGGAAATGGAGGTCAATATGAATGGAATGATAAATAGGATTCAATTTAAATGCAAATCCAATCTATTGAGTGAATTGAATGAATGGAAAAATATTGAAATCATAAATAAGAATAAAAACCAAATATGAAAATAGTATTGCGAACCGAATGATGACAAGTGGCCGACACTACACATATAATGCTATACAGGATATAAAGACTGCAAATAATCTTTTGCTGTCCAGTGAGGGATAGCTCTTATTAATAAATATTTTGCTCAATGTTTGGTCAAATGCTGAGGAAAGCCAATAAAAAATTTGGAGACATAAGAGATTTGAATGCATAAGAAGGAGAGGAATAAAGAAAATATATTTCTGATGCTATTCATGTCCTCAACAGAGAAGATAAATAACAGAATAAAATAGTAATATATTATTGGGAATAATAATCGCTCCAAAAAAGTACACCAAAAGAAAGTTAAAAGAAAAAAATGTACACAAAAACTAAAAACACATAAAAAATGAGAGAAAAATTCACACAGAATTCAAAGAAGAAAAATAATAATAAATTGTTAAACAGAATTAATTGGCGGAAGAATAGGGTATACAACAAAAAAAGAGGAAAATTAACAATTCATAGACACAATTGAAAACATATATTTTCAATGACTGTTTAATTAATTAACAATTCTTTCCATTCATTATATGTAACAATTGTGCGGAACTGAAATCTGTATAAAAATAACAGATAATAGAGAGACAGACAGATAGGAAAAAAAGGTAAAAATATATGACTTTCTGCTTAATTTCATAGACTTCTCGTTCAGCACAACCAACAAAAATAAAATTAAATTTAATAAAAAGAACAGAAAATTAATTAAAAATTAGTTGAAAACAATAATCAATTATATAATGCGATAAAAATGATTGGCGAAAGGGATTACACAATCAGTTAAATGGATTAACTTTTTAGCTCTTGTTTTACTCAAACAACGAAAAAGAAGAGAAAAAACAAACAAAACTTAATTATCAAAAACACAATTAGATATCTCGTTAGCGAAGAGCAAATGGAAAATCAAATTATAATATTTGTGTTCATAAATGAAAAATTACTTTAAATCCAATTCAAATGCAGTTTCCTTTCAAACAAGTAATTCATATATAAAGTGAGCGTTTGTTTAAATATATTTAAAATATAATCTAATTTTCAATACATTGTCTGAAAAACAAATATAGAAAAAGGGTTTCAAATGAATACCAACTTATGATCTGAAAGGCAGACAAAAGACCAAATAATAGGCAGAAGAATGAGAAGTATTCAAACAAAATAATGAATATTTCTAATGAATAATAACTGAATGAATAACTCCGACAAAAGATTTTCTAATATTAATATTGAATACGAAAACAAGAATCTTCTGACGAAATAAATAAATTAAAGAAAACAAAACAAAACAGAAAAATGTTTTCAAAATAATGTCGATCTAAAGGGAAGCGAATAAACAAGAAACTGAAAAAACAATTTCAATATTAAAAGTTTGAAATAAAATATAAAAAAGTATATAAAAACTGAAAAAAGCTATAAATAAATAAATAATTGAATATTACTTTTAGAATAAAATATTTATTTAATGTTCAGTCAGTCGTCGAAAATCTGCTATTCGTTAGAAGACGTTCATAAAAATGGGAGTATTTTTCATAATAAATAAGAAGAAGAAAAATATTTTATATATAAAAATCATTAAATATTGAAATATTGCTTACAATAACAACAAATAATTGATTGCTTTTTATTATTCACTCGACTATTAAGGGATAACTACGAGAGATGGCTATTCATATGGAAACGGAGCGAACATATAAGGAGAGGATTGAAGAACAAGAAAATTGAATTTTTAACCCATTTCTCAATCATGTAATAAAAGACTACATAATATATACCTGTGCTCTATATGTGTGTGTGTTTGCACTGCAAGAAAAATATAGTGCACTCAATGCAACTTTGGATATATATTTTCAATTTAGAAGAGAAGCAAAGAATTACTTCAAACACAAAATTAGAAATACTGGAGAACAGAGTGGATGAGAGGGAAGGCATGGCAGAGAGGGCTATGTGAGAGAGGGCTGAGGATCGATAAAAATAATCTTAATCTTAAAGTCACGGATAAAAATCAATTTATCGATTGTGCAAAATGACTATTAAAGGGGAGAGAAAGAGCAAAGTGGAAAAATTGTTCCGAACTGTTTTTTATATGCCATAATCATAGGCCATAATCAGAGGAGTATCTAATGATCTAATCGTTAATACATTTAATTTACATATTTTTCTATTTATAACAACAGTTAACGGTTTGGATATACAGAGAGAGGAAGAGTAGCTCAAAAAGAAAAAGGAAAGGAATTAATAAATTCATAGGAATTATAAATAAGTTATTGGACTCGGAATAGAGAGAAATCTCTTACACATACAATACTGTATTGTATGGGAAAGGAGTAAAGAATCGGATCATTGCGTCGATAAATCATTTTGAAATTTAACGCAATTTTTGTCGTCTGAGCGCCAAATGTTTTTTTGCGGGCACTACACAAGCGGTCGATAAAATAATTCAGTTGTCGTCAAATGCAATGCAATGGGAAAGTAATGGCCAAAAGAACACAACCAAAACACACATACAGTAGATGTGAGCGATCTGTGCGAAAGAGTGCGACACAACCTCTGACTTACGAGAGTTAGTGAGTGTGTCGGCCACTCAGACACAACCAGAAGAAAGGGAATGAGAAAACTCTATCGGCTCTCAGCATATCAGTGTGTCGTTAGCACCAGAGGAGCACAAAATCATAGGAAGAGTAGTCGGAGTCTCCACAGCAACGGCTGATTCGTATCAATAATTTGTGATACGATTTAATACATTTAAACAATAAATAGAGAAAATCATAGAATAATAATAATATCAATAATATTGGCATCAATTCTATCGATGAGTCTCTACTCTGTGTACAGAAGGCATACAAATATGTCTTCGTTGGCGATATTCAAGTGTATCACTCGATTGTGTCAACACATATATAGCCAGAGAGTCAGAGTCAGAGTTAGACAGAGAGCACAGATAGTGAAAGAGAAGCTCTGGTGCTATGGATTGACATTCTTTTGTCGACACGAATCAAATGGATTCCACAATCGATAGAGGAATGAGAAGAACGCCAACAAAAATAGAGAACAAATATTTCGATCTCTCCTTCTCTTCATCACAACTACAGTATTGCAGATATAAGTCATTTAATCGAATGAATATTTTTCTCATCATTTCATTCATTCATTTCTTTTTTATTGGAAAAGAAGAGAATATAAGAAAATAATAATAAAATAAAAAGAGAATTAGAAATAACGAGACAATTACGACAACCAGTCATATAATACAAGTGCTGGAGATTGCGATGGAGATAGACATCACATCAGGAGATGTCAAATATATCTCAGGTCTTAACTTAATAAGTGAGGGGAGGGTAGGGAGAGAGGGAAGGCAGTGGCAGTGGTAGGAGAGGGAGGGGAGAGAGAGAGCAGAGAAAGGAAAGGAAAATAGAGAAACAAATTGATAGCGACTGCGAACAGAGGCCGGGAGTGAAGTGAGCCCTGTGCCAGTGCTTGTGCCAGTGGTGGTGGTGGCACTAAATGTACGGTAAAGCCATTGCTAGCCATGATTTAGAGGCACACAAACACATGAATGGACTGCATATATAAATCTGTGGCAGAAGTGCTTCAATTAGACGCCAGAGTCGTAATACACCTGCAGTTAAGAACAGTGTTTGTGCTCTGGTTTTATTGGATCCAAACATTTCACTATTAGAGCTATAAATTGTGTTCAACAAAATTATTCACTAATATTGGACTTTATTTTTTCCATAAAAATATAAGAGAGAGTAGAGTAGAGTAGAGAGCAGTCAGCCATCAATATATACCGAATTTCATTCTCATTTTTATCGGCTTTCGCTTTGCTTTTGTAATTCAAATATATATTCGGAACTCAATTCACAAACATATTGAGAATGACTGCAAATAATATGGAGAAGAAAAAAATAAATAGGATTTTGTAATAAGCAATAAGTTTATGCATAAGTTTAGTATAAAATTCAAATAAACTTTGCATTAGATATGAAAAAGTAGAGTGAATTCCGCACTAAATCTTAAAACTAATATCAATATCGCATTGAGAGGAACAGAAATAAAGGGATAGGAATAGTATAGCAACGAATTGCTAAATAATAAAACTAATATTAAAAGCTATTAAACACACAATTTATAGTCAAATATCACGCGATTGACTAAACAGAAGAACTGAGAAATAATAAAAATATAAGACATTTATACTTATATATGAAGTGAACGCTATATTCCTATTAGAAAAATATGTAATAAATATAATATAGAGAATGAGACGACGAATGCAAACATATAATTGACTATCATTTCAATATATATTGTAAACATCTCTACATATGATTGTGTTATAGAGAGAGAGAAATAAGTTTATTCAGTCATTAGTCTGTTTTGACAGTTATATGCAATTCGGAGAACCAGTAGAGCTATTCAGTGACTAAAAAGGCATCAAAAAGCGAGAGACAAAAAAGTTTAGAAACAAAATAGTGAACAGAGTTGAGAATGGAATGGAAACAGTCTGATGAGACTGAGCCGGGAGTGTAGGAATGTTGACCAGAAAACGCTTTGCGCGCACATTATTTCCCACGACCTTCAGAATGAAAGGAATGCCCTCAACACCAGTTTAAGAAGTTGTTAAACTAATGCACAGCACAACCAACACACAGACAAGAGCACACATACACATACTGTATGCACTGGTACAGCAATTCTGGTCGCACCCAAACTCAGTATTCATAGTTAGGGCTCACAGACTATGGAAACACAACATAGGAGTTGAGTCGAGTCCACACAACTCTATGCTATAACATATATATCAATATATTTCTGACTAAAAGTTTTCGCATCACTGAATGCAAAGCAAAATAAAAAGTTTTTACATTTGATGTTCAGAAAAAATTGTTGTTTAACTCAAAAACTTAAATCTTAAGGGGACTGAAAGGGAGTCGTTTCAGAGTTTGTGGCGAATTCTTAGCATTTGAAGCGCATCTCTGCATGAAATACAACGGACTGACTGACTGAGTGGACATTATAGCACACAAGCCTAAGCACACACACAGACTGTAGATCTGAATACAAGCAAAACACATATTTGGGATTCATCTCAACTGTGGGCTAAACACACTCACTGTTCACAAACAGTTTCCATTATAACAGTGCACATGAAGTGGTGACTCAAATATCACTGTTTTGTCAGCTTTTTGTGTGGCTTTCAATAAATTGTAGTCAAGAGAAAAACAGAAAAAATTGGTTAAGGAATGGGAGTAAGAGTCGTATGGAAGTGAAATGAAAAGCAATCGTCAAAAAAGGGAATATAAGACAAATTTGAAGAAAATTCAAATCATTTTCGCGAAGAATGCATCAGAAAATTCCTGTTTTTTTGATTTAAATATTTTCTTCTTCTCTTGATATCACTTGAATTTAAATTCAAAAATATATATATAATAATAAAAAACCAAAAAAATCTGTAACACTATTCGCATGTTTTATAAGTTATAACTCGAAAAATTCAGAAAAAAAGTTAATAAAAATTCTTTAGAAAAAAAAGGAAAGAATTCTTACGAACATTATTAAAGAGAGGAACAGAAGAGAGAGAGAGAAGAGTACTCATACTCGCACTGGTATATGAAGAATGAAAAGGTAAGTGCAGTACACTCTATGAACACATTATATAATATATTGTATGGATGGAAGACAGGCTCATATAATATCACAAAAAAGTAATAATTCTATTCTATACGAGAAAAAGGTATTCAATATTTTAAACACATGAGCGCTCAAGCAGTACAGGGGCTCAGACAGCGAGACTGAAGAGACCGAACCAAACAATTACTCAATGGCTATAATATCGCTCCAAATAATTTTGTTGGTCAGGCAATAGAGACAGAGCTGCGGACCGACCCGTACAACACAAGTGAAGAATGAAATAATCATTTTTTTCACTCTTCACTACATTTTACTTTCGCTGTCTCTCCAAAAGCATATACACTATACAAACGAACCGCAAGTTATTTCAGATCGAAATTCAATTCAAAATTCAATTCACAACAATTTCAACTCATCTTTAACTACATATCATATCATATGTCTGACTACTCTTATCTACAGTCAGTCCTATTAAATAATGAAATCAAATATAAAAAAAATATACGAAAAAAAATATTTTTCTCATTTCCAGACATATCGAGTCAGAAGTGAAGAGTAAAAAGCGATAGAAAATAGTTAGACGAGAGAGTGAGAGCACCAGAAGGAAAGGCAAGGAGAAGATGAAGAGTTAGAGCTGTAGAGAGCTATCTATCATCTAATGCTATAATTTTGGCCAAACGTAAAAAGATATTTATGACTCACAATAATAACGAGGAGTGAGTTGTGGAGTGTATTCAAAAAGTAAAAAAAAAACTCTAATATTAATATAAAGCATATATAAAAAAAAATAATAATTTCTTTCACTTTATATTTTAGTAGAGCTATGAAAACATTAGCGCAAAAAAAATTATTAAGTATTTGCTTCACAAATATTTTTACAAATCTTTTTCCTTTCGTTCTTATATTTAATTTTCATATTTCTCTAATGTTTTTGATTCGATAGAACACATGAGAAATGAAATAAAATAAAATAAAATAAAAGTTTAGCGAAAATAAGTGTAATTAAATTATTTCGTGCAAAGCATACCATATATAACAGTATATATAACTCTTAATAGCTTTTTGGATGAATTATCGATTCAGACGTTAATCTTAGTTATAATATATTTTTATACATATTTATTATCGGCTATTAATTTGTAGAAATTATTTATATTTAATAATCATTCGTTTCATATAAGTCAAAGACAAGACATTACTAGTCAGACGAAGAGTGTATTAAAAAAAAAGTTGTGAGAAATTAATGAACAAAATTAAATCATCAAAAATATTATAAAACGTCTGAAGAAATATTAAAACTAATAAAAAATAAAATGCATTATAAGTTCAGAAAAAGGTTGGAAAAAAAGTTATAAAAAGTAGAAAAAATAATAATAAATTCAATCAAGTTTTACGAATGGAAAGGCACTACAGGAACTACATGAGTGCACACCTAATGAAGGGTCTGGTCGGCGACAGAAAAGGAAAAAATTAATATCCTTTACATCTATTTTACTTAAAGCAATAAAACAAAAGTAAAACTCATTTTTTTCAGTAAAATAGTCGTCAGAGTCGTATCGAGAAGGGAATGGGAAGACATTGTGTGCGAACAGAACATAATGTTTGGTTTAGACAAAGAGAAGATCTAAAAACTAAGAGCCAATCGACCAAAATATGTGCATCGATTGGCAAGGAATGGCCCAAAAACTGTCTGTCACTCTCTGTTTGCAAAAACATTGGTTCATAAAAGCGATGATGAGTTGGCTCTCTATCTCTATCTCTTACCCCAAACGCGACACTCGAATAGACTGTAAAAAATAGTTTTCTGTATATTCTGTTGGCTCAACTGTCGGCTGACTGTGCCGGCATGTGGCAAATGGTGGCCAACTATAGCGGTGACAGACACACATCGAGATAGTTGAGTGAAAATATTGGTCATTAATCAGACAAACAGACAAAAACAGAGCACAACAGCGAATAATTTTCACTTCAGTTTCCAACACATATTCGCTATACTCTTGTGTTTAGTGTTGTCTTTAGTCTAGATTTATAGTTATGAATAATGAGCTCTACTTTTCAATGCATACAAAACACAAATATTACTAACTTTTCTTCGGGGCTTAAACTGAATTTATCAAAACTATATGTTTGTATAAATATAACCGAACACTAATGAAATACAGAGTAATATTTCAGTTTCAGCAAACTTTTTAATTTTAGAGCAAAATAGAGAAAACAATACAAATAAAGATAAGACGCGTTTTTGCCATCAATTTGTATACTTATGAAAACAAAATATTAATTTCCATTCTCTAAAAGCAAAGCTCAAATGTATTATCACATTATACTAAAAAAGGTTTCTCTTCTCTCTGATACTAACAGGCAAGCGGCCAGGCATTGCCCTTGTTTCTTTAATAAATTTTTAATGTTTTTATCAGAAAAATAAAAAAAAACTATAATTCAAAAATCGTATCGACTTTTACAATAAAAAGGCATAAAATATAATATTTTAATATAATGTTCAAAAAAAGAGAGAATATATTAATGAACTGAAGAAAGAATGTTATAAAAGTCTATCAACTCTTTATCTGTGCTCTCATTATAATAATAATAATAATAATAATAATAATAATAATAATAATAATAATAATAATGTCTAATATAATAGTAAATGTTTAAATTTGGAGCCGAAACAACAAGACAGGGCACAAAGAAAGTGCACAGTTAGCAATGAAGAGATACGAGTGCTCAAGGAATATAAGGAATCGATTTTAATTAAGTTGTGACAGAAATGAATTCCAAGACATAACAGACTAAAAGCAGAGACTATTAACTAAAAAAGCAAAATACAGTCAATGTATTGAAAGTATTTTATTCTTTCTTACTCTACCTTATCATTCAATAAACTGTTTATTAAATTAATAAAAAAAATGTAATATTAGTTCTCTTTTACATTGAATTTGATTTGCGATCAACAGAAGAGCGAACTCAAGAAAAAAAAGCAGAAAATACTATCGTTTTTCAAAAGACAGACAAAAATAAGTCGAAAATAACTAAAGTCTAATGAAATTAATTTTCTGGAAATGAAGAAAAAAATTTGTTTCAGAAAAATACAGTACAGTATTGGTAGAAAAAAGTTTCATTTCTTCGAAACATTAGACGATATGAAAGATAAAGACTTACTATTAAAGTAAGAAATAATTCAATAAATTCTCAAATAAGCAAATTTCAGAACATTTTCTCTTTTAATGTGCATATTATGCATAAGTAAAGTGAAAAAAATAATAATTCTATTAATATATATAAAAAAAACTGATAGCAGAAGAAAATGGAAAAAACAATAATAACTTCATATCAATAAAGGGAAAGGGAATGAGAGGAATGGATGCAAGAAATATATTAATAAGAAATGGTCTCATATTTCTTCAATTCTAATAATAATACTAATATAATAACAGTAAGAAAATGAAAAAAATTCATTTCATTTTTAAAGCACATCCAATACAATATCGCATATAATATAATAATAATAATAAAACTACTATTCATTGCATATTGTATTTGTAAGACTCAGACAGTTGTGGAAAGAGAGAAGAAAACTTCAACTCATATCCAATAGTTTGGTATCGATTATAAAAAACATATATAACTCATAAGAATGAGACGAAAAAATAGTAAAAATGAAATACGAATGCAATGAGAAAACGAGTATCGGTTACACAATATTCACATTTGCCTTCAGGTCTGACTCAATATTAGAGCGAAATAACACAACAAATATGTATAGAAAGAAAAGGGGGAAGAGATATGAAATGGGATGCCTTTCATCGATATGGCAACTGTGCTCAGCTCAGATTGAATCGGATTCACACAGTCAGTTCAGTAGTGAGTAGTGGAGTGGTGGAGTGGTGTCTGGTCAGGTCGTTTGGGGCTCTTAATGAAAACATTCGATACTCTAATTCTGTTATTACCAGAAAGTTATTGCTTTTCTCTGCTATTTAATGATGACATCAGACAAGACATAAGGCTATGGAGTCGAGTGCTGTACACAACTCCATCAGTTATAACGTTATCATCGATTTGAACCAAAAAAATTGTGACCAAAGAAAAGAATAGTTCACTAACAGAGAGCTCACACACCATATGACTAATACAAGAGAATGTTAGCGAATAATGAGAGTACAGTTAGTATTATTGGTGTAGCTCTGATCAAATAAATAACATATAATAGAGTTAACAGAAAAAATTGAGTCAAAAGAAAAAAATATAGAGGTTTTAGGGCTAGTATTAGTGCTGAGACACACATCAAATCAATTGGAATAACAGCAGAAGAAAAGCAAACGAATGAACAGAAAGAATAAAAAACTTTTAGTTTAAAAAAGTGGTCAAATCACGCGTGAGATCAAAGAACAAAGAGATGGCACTCAACACAACTCAAACAAAAATCAGAACAAATACTAATTCAGATTGAATTACAGAATACTCTGCTGTAGAACAGAATCTTAAAAATCAATACAAAAATTACATTTCAATCGAAAACATAAAAATATCTTTGGATTCAAACAGAAATTCAATACATTTTTAGAAGAGTTTTAATCGAAAAGAGTTTTAGATTTCTATTACAACAGAAATCCGGGAACGAAGACATGAACCGAGAGGTATAGCAGTGAGCACTGAATATACCTGAGCCTTTCAATATTACAATGCCTGTGCATCTGCACAGTATGTATTGTGTCGCAGATCAGTGATTCGCACAAAACTGATTCCAATCCCCTGAAGAGTGGGTTAAATAATGCCTTTGAGTTGTGACACGAAAACTGATTAAATCAGGCGTAGAGTCAGTCGAACGAAGGCATCAATTATTCCGGTGAACGGAAAACCTGTACGAAAGCCATTGTCAAAGTTGGAGGCGATGGCACACAACCTGTGCTCTACGCTATGTGATAGGCCATTGATATGTCAACTACAACATTGAAGATAGCATTGGAAACGGAGGAACAGTTAGATTGCGAATCACACGGAGCGACAGCAATAGACGGAACCGACAGTTATATCGCACCGATAGAGGAGTTCAGATCGAAATGGAAATGCTGTGAATTAGGTTCGCATTAGTTATATATGATTTCCGATTGTGTTGACTAACATTTCCTAACAATTTTGGTTTTAACTCAATATATATAATATATTGTTTGTGACACCTGTGCCGTCAATCAATATATTAGGGCTAAGAAGAGAGCGACTAAACTGAATCAATAGGAGCTGTGAATCTGTGTCACTGTATTTAACACAACAAAAAACTAACTGTTCCTAACATTTCGATATATCCATACTATTTATCTTAGAAAATGTCAAACGAGAGTAAACTCAAACTCAATGCCAAAAACACATTAACCAGTTGTGAGAAAACTTGAGACAAAAAGTAGAATCAAAGGCAACACAAAAATCACTGATTGATTGATAACAAAGTTATATATATTTTTGCTCCGCTTATAAACAGTTACTTAAATGTGTGAATACATAAAAAACAGAAAGAATTACAACAAAACAAAACTTTGTCTGCATTTCAATAATGAAAGAAATCCGTCGTTTACTTAGCAGTAAAGGGAAAGACAGGAACTCAGAAGAAAATAGTGATAAGAATAGGAAGAATGAGTGCATTCAGTGATAAGCAGTTTATATAAATAAATTCAACTAATTATTACTCATTATTATAATCCGCGATAAAAAGAAAACATAAAATTAATTAACGAATTGAAGAGAAATATATATTAATTCCTATTATTTCAGTTAAAATACAGATATAATGTGTATTGAAATATATTACTTAAGCACTAAGTAAACAGAAAACTCTTAATTAATTGAAAAAAAAACTTTATATTTATCTACATTTCAAATGATAATTAAAGCCAATAAATAAATACTAATAATTATAATAAACTACAGACTAGAGACCCAAAAAGCAGTAATAATTGAATCCTGTCCCGTCCCGTCCCGGTAAGATCTCGTCTTGTCCCGTCCCGTTCCTGTACGTAAGAAAAAAATTTCGTCCTGTCCCGTCCTGGCAGGTCTTGGTCAGTCTTGGTCGTCCCGGAGAGTAAGCAAGCATATTTTTTTATAGTTTTATTTAAACTTAAAATTAGATACAGTTTTAATGCAAATCAAAGTTAGATTTAATAACTCATATTTTGTTTTAAATTAATTGAATATTAAGTAAAAACAATTACAGATTACGATTGTAATACGTTTTATATACTTTGAAAGGTTTTAATAATATAACGGCTTTTAAGAACTGGTAATATGTGCTAACATTTACTGATTCTGACACAACTCTGCTATCTGTTAATCAAATCTATAAGTCATTTTCCGTCTTGGTCGTCTTGGTCCTATAAAATAATTTTCCGGTCCCGTCCCGTTCCTGGTAAGCATGCTAATTTCTTGTCCTGTCCCGTCCCGTTCCTGTCCAAGACCAAGACAAAGACCAAGACGAACAGGAACGGGACGAAAATTTGGGTCTCTAGTCTGAACCATACATATCAAGTGTGAAACAAAAGTTTATATTTTATTCATTTTGTTTGAAAACATTTCTAATATTTTTTTTTCATTCAATTCAAACGATTTATTTGTTGATAACATAATTCTGTATAATATTTAATACCTTGTTATTTAATACAGTATTTAATTCATACAATTTATAACCAGAACACCAGTGCCAATTAGGTTATTTCCATTTCCATTATTTTGATCAGGATCATTGCACCGAAAGCAATAATCTATTATAAGTTATAAGAAGCCGGGTAAAATTTTATGTTATTTCATAATAGTAATGTTAAATAACGGAAATATCAGAATATTTTTAATCTAGTGATGTGCAAGGTCCAAAATTTTTGTTGATAGAAACAAATTAATATAAAATTTTAAAATTGATGTGGGTACACAAAACTCAACGGATCTGACCGACAATTAGAGGGTCTTTTATTTAGGAGGGTCAACTTATTTCAAAATTTAGTTAGGGGGCCTTTTTGTCTATCACCCCCTTGCATATCCCTACTTTGATTCATACCTCATATCCGCTAAAATAGTTGACAACAAATAATGGAAAAAAGTGAAACCAATATTACTGTCCTTTTGACCAAATCTTTCGAAACAATTCGCAAACTATTCGATAAATAAATCAAAAATTATTATAAAATTCAATACAAATAATGAATTGAATCCTACTTTCAGTTTTAGTCTAACAATGGTAAGCACAGGTAGTTTATTAGTCTTACAGTTGGAATTATAAGCCGACAACAATTTATACGTCTTTTTAGTCTCGACGACAACCGAACCGACCGTTTCGATCAGCGCTACCATTGATAGGGCAAAAGTGAAGGCAAAAGGTTATCAGTTGTACTAATATATGAGCCTGAGTACCGTACAGGAGCAAAAATATGGACATGCTAACAACAATTACGTCTGTTATCCAGACTATACCAAGTAGTGTTGAAATATACTCGGAGTCATAATCGGCTATTTCTGCAGTGATTTTATGCAATGAACGCAAGACTTGGTTTGTTTCCAGAAATACGACATTCGCTCTACTCTTATGACGTAATCTATTGTTCACTGCTTTGAGTTTGGACTTCAAATAATAGGATATTATATAGAAGTAAACGATTTGAATGAAATAGATTTTATGGAAGTATACGGTCCATAAAGAGAATTGGAATGAGTGGGGTAGGCCTAGCAGCAATTGTATGTAGGTGACTTTGAATGCAAAGCAGACCAATGGGAAGGCAAAGGCCAGTGATGTCAATCCAATGCCCGAATAGTCATATAATTTGAATATGAGTTTAGTTCTGCGAAGAAGTTTCAGAATTAATGCCTTATTAGACAAACCTATCGCTTGCGGTACTATCCGGCCGGACATCACATCGAAGACTTGCATATAAGTCGATGTCTTACCGCACACGTAGTTATAGTAATGAAGTAATTGTAAGACTATTCCCATAACCGAAGCCAAAGCGAACTTAAGATTCATATGAACTCTCATATGAATAAAGTAACCGAAGTCTCCGATTAATAGATAGAAATCGTCTGATTGGTCAGCTGTCAGTACAGAATATGAGCAACGTAGCATGAATAGTAGCATGATGAATAGTTTCAAGAGCGGATGGTACCATTTGGATCTGCCGGTGCCGCCATTCTTACGATATGTTAAGCCATATTTATAATAGTGTTTTCCGGGCGAACTGATTATCAAATGTTTCTGTAGTTTTAAATATGGGTTAAAATTTTCATCGATAGTACTCATTGTTGCTGCTGTGTATAAATTTATAAACTTCGTAGTTTATATTCTTCAATACTAATCAGTCAGTCTTACTGTAGAAATATTGTTCATTATATCTGAACCTTATTTTACGACTATTTTTATTGAGTTTTTGCAATTTTTTAGCTTAAAATAACTTTTATGCTCAAGGTCTACACCAAGATATTTTTGTTTTATATATTCGTTCTTTTTACAAAACTAACCTTGGGTAAAGTATCTTGATTAAATACAGAATTTCTTTTATATGTTTGATTACTATAATCTATTCTAGCTAGTGCTTGAACATCTCTGTTATTGTTTTATTTTATTCAGTAATAACAAGCTCATGCCATTGATTACCCTGAATATACACTGAATATATTATTTATGTAATTTTTATAACAGCGAAGAAAAATCGTTTATTTATCGGATAAATGTCATAAACATTACTATAATCAGAGTTGTTACGGGTAGAAGAAATAGAATAAAATTGTGTACATTTCTTATATGAGATAGTTTAGAAAATACATG
>JAQIWA010000812.1:0-24826 GCA_034693305.1 Eueremaeus valkanovi
GAATTGAGTTCAGACCTGAAGAACCGTTTTGTCCAACAAATCGTGTTTAGCAGTACTCAAGTCGAGTGAACTGAACTGAACTGAACTTCGAGAGCAAATCTGTGAATTTGCCGCTCATTTCACTGAAATCTATCAAATATTGGTCAGAATTATCGGCGAACTCATCGTCTCTTATGAGCGAAACCACTTCCAGGCGTTCCTCCACTTCTTGGAGACAGCCTTTAATGGCAGACATTTCTGAAACCAATTTCTGTTTCTCAGTAATCAGTCAACAGATTTGGACTCAATCTTATGGATCAACAGATTCTGCTCTGATATCGACAGCTCTAAGAGTTGCCGATTGTCTGCGCTTTCACTGCCGTTGTTGTCCACGAACTCATTGGTGGCCGAAGTGTACGAGTCTTTCGACTCATAACTCCAATTGTCTTCCATTCAGTTCTTTTGCTTTGGTTTTAATTGATATAAAAGTCAATAAAAATATATTTAATTGAATTTGAAATCAAAATTAATGTCAATTAACATAAATAGTGTACAAAACAGGACTGAATTCAATACAGTTTTACAGTTAAAACAAAGCATCAAATATTTAAACGTAAAGTTTAGACGCTTTTGATTGGCTCTCAAAGACTTTAATGTTTAGTCCAATCCATAAATTACGTCAATTATTACAAAACTTTTTGGTTAATAAACTAAATGCTATTCAATTCATATGATTTGAATCTGAGCTAAATTTTAACTACGGATGACCAGTATCTGACCGAAGAAGACATGTCAGACAATACTCATTTTGAATCCGGACCCATATTTCTTGCGTCGGGAGACCCATAGCCGGGCGAAAGGCTCGGACAGCCATAGAAGAGCTGCCAAAAGAGCTAATATACCCACAAAATGAAAGAGACCGTCATATGAGTGGAAAGTATCCCTAAAATAGCCGATAACCAGAGGTCGACCCAATGTACTGATGCCCACTACAAAAGCAGACGTTCCCAAAGCAATGGGCAGTCTATGCAAACCCACGTATTCCATGGTTAGGATACTGAAGAGCACAATAATACTGCCGCTAACGAAGCCCAATGCGATCGTCAGCACCAGTAGTATTCGGAATGATTTGGCCGCCGGTGTCATGAATATTAAGACACCGATCAGTAGTATACAAATCGATACTATATTCCTCTTCCGCACTAAACGCTTGTCCGCCACTAAACCAGAAGCAAGTCTTCCCATCAGATCAGAGATAGCGAACGAACTTAAGAGTATAACTGCCTGTTTGGTAGACATTCCTCTGTCTATTGAGAAGTCAATTATAACCATCTGATGAGTCAGCCAACTAAACCATATTTTTATATTAATTTCGATTAACTTATAGTTAGGACTAGAACTAGGACTAGGACTTGGAGTCATACGTACGCCCATTGAAAACATACGTGAGTTGTGCAGAGAATCAAATACAAGGGATTAGCGATTACTGCATGAATTTCTTGGAAGACACTCGGCTTCGGTTCGGTTTGACAGCCCTTTTCGTTAAGAATAGGAATCGACTCTTCTTCGAAATACCTGTGCTTCTCAACGCAGACGCACTCGTAATACATGAGGGAACTTCTCATTTCACCCATAATTTCCATATTTTCTTCGAGTTGTTCTGATTCCTCAATCAATGCTTTGGTCACAGAATAATATATGTTTTCAGCCAGTTCTGAGTCATTAGGAACGGGATCGCAGTCACAAACATGTTTGATAAGCAGATAATGCATTTGATTTCGTTTGGGTCGAGTGCTTGACATCATAATAGAGTTCTTCTTCAGTAGACTAGACCTGTCTCTGTTGCCCGACATTACCGATAACTGTTTGTGAACTCCTTTTAAAAGTCTGTTGACTTTATGCCCGGGAGTGGCCGGTCTTAATAGCAATGCAAATGGCAGTGCATTCAACATAATTCCTCCGATTATCAGAAAAGTGCCGTTAAGTCCATATTCGGCTAAAATGTATTCCAGAATCGGTGGAAATATAAAAGAACCGATAGTTCCGCCCGCATAGGAAATGGCTGTAAAATTAAGTAATTTGAAAGTCAAATATTTAATCGCATTTCCATTAATTTCTATTCAATACCCGTTGCAGTGGCTCTGAATTTTTTGAAATATTGAGCTAAGATGACGGGTGTTTGCATGAAAGACAAACCAATTCCAAAGCCTTAAGAGTTTTTATATTTGAATAAAATTTAAATATTTTTGCATTTAATTGATTATCAATCGATTGAATTGTTTGATACCCTGAATGACTCCGATATATATTATTATTTCGGTTATAGAAGTGGCGAAAAAACATAATATTATCCCTAAAGCCGCTATCACTGATCCGATGAAGACAATGGAGCGCATTGTTATACGGGACAGGAGCATTCCTGCCACCGGACCTGTCATACAATGGTTTAGTATCAGAATTCATTGTCGAATTAATAATGGCTGTACCAGAAGTTGTCCAGGCTAAATCTGTTGGAAAAAGTTTACTGCACTTAAAGCGTACCCGACAAGTGAGTGAATGTGGTGCACAGGCAGAATGGCCAGGATGCTGTTTCGCGCGATACATGAAATTCTTGTAAGAGCTGGAAAAATAAGACTCCATAGGCCCGAACCAAACCAAAAGTTATGCCATTAATAAAAGCACAGGCTATTGATATAACCCATGCCCAGCCCTGGTCTGGCGTTACATGAATTATCACAGGATTGCCCTTTACTTCCATTATTAGGCCTATCCATTGATTATAGTACACAATCAAATCTTTTTTTCTTAGTTTTACATTATTTGAACACAAGAATAGAGATTAAAAAAGTTTGATATAAGGTTAGAGTCATATAAGAAATACAAAACTTGAAGTGAATTAATGAATAATACAATCAATGACTTGCGATCACTCACTCAAACAATTCAGTAATTAATATCTGATTTTATTTGTATTTTTCTGCAATTCATTGTCAATAAAAATAGTTTTTTTTATTTTATTTCAATAAATCTTACGGAATATTATACTCTTTGAATACAATTAATCTGAATATTGCTTTACATTCTTGTTATGTGCAATACGTGTGAAGTCTTTGACAAAGACTTTGAATTATTGTAATTATTATTAAACTCTTCTTTCGGTAATTCTCTTGATTTAATCGACTCTTTATTTGTCGACTTTTTGTAGCCATTGGTAGTGAAAATCAATTTTTCTAAGTTAGCGAACGGCGCCTCTAATAACACATAGAGGACTAGTGCTAAGGCATGGCTTAAAATTATAATAACCATTCCTTTGCTTATCTGGAAATACAATTGATTATAAAATTAATTAAATAATATTGAAAATCATTATACAGTATATTGAGTGCAAATAGACTTTACGCACAAATTCAAATTGAGTCCAATCTGTGATCGATTTCTTTGTAAAGAAAGTGATAAATATGAGCACCAAATGGGACAGATATGCGCCATAACTCAATCGACTTAATGGGACAAACATGGGATGTGATAGGAGTTGGTTCACAATTCCTAGAGAGAGATAAATTCGTCGAATTATCCATAAAAAGATAATTTTCGTATATAAACCTCCATTTCCAGTATAACAAGCAAAAGTGATCCAGGATATACCAATGCACCATATAGTTCTAGATGTGCTCGAGTATAATATTGAAGAGACGACACTCGGCTCCAAACCATTGTTCCAGAAGTATGTAAAGAAAATGACGGATAGACTGATCAGAGGGAAGCAGAACCAGGCCATCAGATTCTTGAGCTTTCATTAAATAAACATAAGAATTGATTATCAAATAATATTCTCAATAATTCTTTAGGGGAAGGAATAGTCCTTGAGCACTTTATATTTTTAAGAAATTAATCTTTAATAAAGGTTAAGAATAGGGATGGCCAGTGTCGGCGAAGCTAGGGGGGTTTAGGGGAGGGTAAAAATGGCGGATTTTCGGCTCAAAACCCTAGGAGGGATATAGGGGAGGGTATTTTGAAAAACAAGATGACCGCCACTGTCCGAAAAATGACGTTTAAAGTCGAAAATGGCCGAATTTCGACCAATTTCAGCTTAATTTAGCTAAATTTAGCACAATTTAGCATTAATTCACTTAAATTAAGCTTAATTTAGTTGAATTTAAGGTAAATTTAGCCGAAATTCGGTAAAAATCGGCCATTTTAACCGAAAATGGCGCCTTCGGCGCCATTTTCGTTATAGGTCGCGGGCAAAGTCGAGGGGGGTGGTCCCTCGTCGCGTCAAAACCTAGGGGGGGAGGTATTTTGACTAGACCCCCCCTCTCAGCATCTCTGATGTAAAGTACACTCTATAACACTGAACCCAATATTACACCAGCAAAAATGTTGCTGGGTAAGATACGCAAATCTTACGTTATCATACACTGTTATATTTGTCGAGATTTAAGTTTATAAAATAATATTATTTCAGTATGTAAGTAGACGTATGTTACAACTCACCTAATCAACATAACCTAATTTAACCTAGAATCACCAAATTAGTATCTACTTAACTCGTTACTCTCGTAGCACAATCAACCCATGTAATGGGAAATCATAAAATCCCTTCTCTTTGTTACGACTTTTTAATTGTTGAAATTGTGGTTGAAGTTGTTAAAATTTTAAATCAGCCAATCAGAGCTCTTGATTTTAATTTTATTGGGTGTTTCAACAATTAAAAAGCAACCACGAGCTACAACAAAGGGAACGCCATGTATAAACTGTTTTATGAAAAAACCAATCTTTTTTAAACTATATGATCATGGTCATATTTATCCTAATGGCTCAAATATAAAATTTATTTTATTTTCACTATAATTACTCCGGGATTCTTCCCAATGGTATGATAAGTGCAGGACTAGTCTCTGTTATTAATAATATGGAGTGAAAACAACTGATTATTTGTTTATTGTTTTCCGATATAATAATAATAATAATAATAATAATAATAAACAAATAATTTATTTAATTAAAAGTGTTTTTCACTAAAGATTAATAAATAATAATAATTATGAAAACATTTCAATTAAATAGTTATGAATAGAGTTCTCATTGAATGGCATCCAAAGTATGTGTTTGTGAATGAAATGCATTTAATGTAAAACTGATTAACATTTGATTAATTGACACATATTTTACACATATTTTACTTGAATTCAGAAATGCATTGCTTTTTAAATATTATAAAAATTGTTTAATTGATTGCAAACAACAAGCGATTGATTGCATGAGTTATGGCTTCAAATGTTTTGATCCAAAACCACACGACTCTTAACGCCAGTCCGAAGATAATAATGGATTCAATAAATGGCAATATCGTTGTCGACACCGATAAGAGTGGCACTAAATGTGAGACAAATGAAGACAATGTGTCGAATCTGATGGAAAGGCTTCACTCGAGAGCCAATCAGATGAAGTCGTGGACAGAACTGACGAAAACAATGAAACAGTCGGTTAACGAGAAGCGACACATCATTGACGTCAATGAACGCAATCTATTGCAGAAGTGTTTGGACACAATCCAGAAGAATATTCGCGTCACGTCTTTGCAGTCAATGGTCGAGCGATTGGAAACCATTTGTCGTCAGTTGGGCCTCAAGTTCAGTGTTCCGCCGCAGACCAACCCCAAGCGGGTCGAGTGCTTCGTCCACTCAGAGATGTATTACGTGGAAGTGCTGCTCGAGTCGCCCACTGGCCACGTCCTCGACTGCAAAGTAGCCCATCACGCAGAGGCACTGGTAGGTGACGCACAGGCACAGTGTCTGTCCAATGCCTTCATTACTATCAATATTGCTCTCAAACATATGACTTATACTTTGTTAGAGTTGTCCCGAATTGACGGAAGTCTTACAAAACGGGGATTTCGTTGAGTTCACCAAACACTTGGAGGGACTGTCGTCTATATATCAGATCAATGCCGATAAGTCAGTAATCGTTCTGTTGGGCAGACAGTCATAGCTTTCAATTGTATTCACTGTTTGTTTATTACAGAAAAAATAAGGCAAAAGCATACCTGGCCTTACATGCGCTCGAAATAGATCTTTCGAGTTTGGCTGAACTTCAAAAGTGAGTCAACTCTTATCTGAAGTGAACTTGAATTTAAAAATCGATTTTTTCGAACCAGTGTTCAAATCAATGACATAAACAATTTGGTGCACAAGTCTCCGGTCGGCATACTAGAGCCGCGCAAAGGCGGGCACCCAATGAGACTGACCTACTTTGTGCCGCCCTATGACCTCATAGATCTGGCCACACAATCTTGTCTACCACTTCATGTGGACGGTATGTCTTTGTTCTCTTTAGTCTGTAATTGGTTTTGCATTATATTCTATTCCAACAGTCATTATGGAGAAAGGGTTGGGCTATTCGGCCACCATTTGCATTGAGAGTTCGTCTTCGCATCGCTTACAACACGAGTCGCTCATAAATACCCTGAAGACACCCGAAGGCAAGAATTTGCCCCAATTCTCGGCACTGACTAACCTGAACAGCACTCAACTGCCGGCCTGTTTCGTCCTTAAGCTCCAGAGACCACTCGTGGCCTCAATCGAGACATTGAGACAAATCGAGACAATAACGAAGATTGAGTTCAACTTTGAACTGACGAACAAACGGCAACCACTCATACGTCTGATCGCTAGACAACTGTTTATCGCCAAAAACGACACCCAATCCGCGAACAGTCCTTTCTATGTGAAGCTCCCGAACCAAAGCCATTGCTATCATCTGAATGACAGCTGCGATAAGTTGGAAGGGGTTGTCATCTCATCGATTCCAATAACACATCCGACACATGTGCCCAGAATTCTGATTCTATTGAGACAACAGGTCTTATTCAACGTAATAATCGGCAGTTTTATCCGTCAGACCTCTAAACCCGGTATTCATTCAGTTCTTATCGATTGAATGCATTGAATGAATGCTTTAATTGAATTGTATTTTCATTCAACAGAAGACATAACAAACATATTCGAAGTGACGACGACTTCGATGTCGAACATAAACATACAGTTCGAACACCCGTCTGAAGAGTCCTTGGCCACAGTGGATCTGGATCTGAGGGACGTGACAAACGTCAAGTGCAAACTCTATCCGACGACTAGTCTCTCGTCGTTCTGTTCCGACGATTACGCGTCGAAAGTGATGCAAAGGTAAGGCATTAGACATAACTGTGCTTTGGATCCACTTATTTAACTCGTTTTCTCATTCCTGTGCTGAAGATGTCTATCAATTCCGGTGACTATGCGTTCGATTATCAATAAATGCAAGGAAAGGGCGGCTGTTCTTAAGGAACAGATGGCAAGAGAGCAGTCAACACAGATGCAGATCAACCACAACAATGATCTCTACTTTTCTTCGCTCAACACATCCAACGGATCGCTAGACCCGAGTCTGGGCGGAAGACAACAGTCCCTCTCCTATCTGTCCCAACAATTACAGCAATACAACGGCACTCAAGCGGCACAACTCCAGCAGCAGATGAATCAGCAGTTTATGAGCCAAAACAGTGGACTTCAGGGCCAACAGAATTTGCAGCGCTTTCTGGCACAAAAAATGCAGCACCAGATGAGTCAGGAGGGGATTGGGGTCCAACAGAATAGACCACAAGTGAGTTTACAACAGTTGCATCAACAGCAACAGCAACTGATTCAACAAAATCAAATGCTAGGCCAGAGTCCGGGCGGACAGAAACACAACGCAATGCTGATGAGTATGTTGAGTGACATTCCTTCAGCCAATTCCCAAATGGCTCTCAATCTACTCAAACAACAGCAACAACAACAGCATCTTCAGCAACAGTTCCAACTGCAACAACAGCTGCAATATATGCAACAACAACAGCAGCACCAGTCCCAACAACAACACCAGTCCCAACAACAACACCAGTCCCAACAGCAACACCCGTCCCAACAACAACAACAGCAATCGCAACAACAGTCACAACAATCGCAACAAAAGCCTAAAAAACAACGCAAACGGAAGGCCACTAACGATAACCTGAGCCGAAGTCCTGCCAGTTCTACCGGTAAGAGCCCTAAACGCAAACTCAGTGACGATGACTTCAGCCGTGACTTACCCGATGATGGTTTGGGAGCCGACCCTTTCCACTGGGGCAGCGATGGGTCAAATGCCTGTCGTCCCTCTTCCACGCCCTCATCGACCGCTTCTTTCGCCGAAACGATCGGAAATATAAAACAAGAGCTGAATATATCGGGCGGAACGACACCCACCAGTGGCGCAGACACTGCTAACTCGTACTCCTTTCTGAACCAAAGGCATGCGTTTGGAAGCAATGAATTCAACGATTTTGGTTCAAATGATTTATCACTTTATGGCGAAAGAGGTGGAGAAGTAGTGATGAATGACATCAAACCAACGCTTTCTCTGTCTATGAATCAGCCCTTGATTTCAGCTAAAAGTGCGAACAAAAGGGCTGTAAAGAGAATGAAAAGCGATGCCAGCGATGACGCCAGCGGTACGGGTGATGAGGGACACAACGAACAGCTGAAGATCATTAAATCACTCGAAGATCTGCACCAAAAGGACAACTTCTCTAAGTTTGTGATGAATAGGGATTCGGTTGGGATTATCGGCTCCGACACTAATGTCAGGAAATGTGGTCTCAATAACATAAAAGCCCCGAAAGGGTCCAACAAAAGCGATGTCCGCCGGTGTTCGAGCGCAGGCATTGAAATTGGTTCGGATCACAAGAGGTCAGGGAATTTGGTCAACATTGAAGACATGGGTGATCTGAGCGCAGCCGTCAAGAAGGAAAGGAAACGGAAGCGCGCGGAAAGTGTGGACAGCCTTAAGGCGTCGGCCATCTGTGCGACGTCGACGACAGGCAGAACAGCTGTAAACGCATCGAACATGAACTCCGAGTCCTCAATGATGCCGCCCCCGATGGTCGGCTCCATGGGCGACGTCACCTCTTCGTCGTCGCTCTCTTTCATCGATGGACTCCAATCGCCAAAAATGGTTGCGAACGTCAACTTCAAAATGACGCCGACCTCTACCTGTGCGGGTTCAGTGCCCTCGCAAGCAGTGGTGAAGATCACGAGTTCGGGCAAAAAGTCATTAATCGGTGCAAACGTCTCGTCAACGAGTGGTTTGAATGAATTGAAAGCTTCAAAAAGTGTTAATAAATCTGAAAAGAATTCAACGATTTCTTCGATCCTTAAGACTCAGAGACAGGGATTCAGTGTTTCGCCCAAAGCCTCCGATTCCGAGAGTATTATAACTCCGTCTCAATCGCCCAAAGGTTTAACATTGAAGACATCAAAATCGAAAACTTCATCCAAGAGTGGTCTCAACCCATCGCTCGGACGCACTAAAGAGCACAGTAAGGCTCAACTGTTGGGTGCAATCAAACAGAGATCTGCAAACATATCCTCGACCTCTTCACTCTCTTCATCCAAATCTGGGTCAATGGCTGTCTCCTCCTCGTCCTCACTGTCTCCAGGACTGTCTTCGAGCACAACCTCTTCAATGACACCCTCATCGGTCTCCTCATCCAAACAGCAGTCTTCGGCAAAACTGGCAAAGATTTCGCGCAAAAGTTCTTTGACAGCAGTTGTCGACCGTTTGCACCAAAAACAAGACGCAACTGGTTTAGTGCCGGGACAGGCGGGTGCGCCCAATGAGGGCAGACCTGAGAGCAGCTCACTTTCTACGAGCAAACCCGACACTACTTCTGCTCCAAAAGTGAGTCAAAGCGGAGCCAATAAAGGAACGGAACCGAAGGCCAAGTATTCGAGGACTTCGGATCAGTTCACTATAAAACAGAGCAATTCTGGCGGAGGACTCAAAATGAGTATAACTAAGACCAAAATGGCCGGCATCGACACCTCCACCAAAATAGGCCCGGGAGGTACCGGACTGTTCAAAAGCACAGCCACTTCGAAGTTCACGATTCCAAAGCTGCCAAAAGCCAACTCTTCGTCGACCTCTCGCTCGACACCCACTTCTTCAAGTCCTTCGGCGACCACTACCTCCAGTCCAGGTTCGGGTCCAACTATTTCGCCCAACCCTTCTGTCAGACGACAAATCAGTGCGAATACTAAAGTGACGACCGGAACGATACGACCGAACGTATCGAGTTCTACACATCCGAGCGGACCCAACGTATCCCCAAAGAGCAGTACCGGTGCTCTCAATGTCTCGCATCATAATAAGTCTTTCGGTGAAAGAATGAGTTTGAAGGGCACCGGCAGTAACCCATTGCCCAACAAAAACACTGCAATCAATAAGACATTGGGCGACAAATTCAAGACAACTCTAGAGCCGAGCTCTACCACCAAAACAAGTCACAGCACAGATGGTATGTCTAGTAATAGCGCGTCGGCTGGCTTTCAATCCGTTAACAAAACAGGACCACTGGTCGAGTCCTCCCGGCCCCCAGTTTATTCTAAGTTCGAAGGCGTAACTCTGCCGATGCCCGTCAGCTATTCAAGAAGTGTGAGCGCGTCTGGCAGTAGTGTAAGCCCTCAATTGCCGGCGTCGACCACTCCTAGCCTTCAGACAAATAAACCCAATTTTATGAAATCGATTTCAGTCAACGAAAACGAAAATATGGAGCGATTGCTATCCAATTGGGCTCAGATACAGGACAGCACTGCCAATGAGTCCACAGTCGAGGCGTTCGACAAATCAAATAGAAATCCAAATATTTCGTCGAACAATAACAACAACAATATGTTTGAGCCGAGCCCTCAGAACAGTGCCGAAAAAGCGGGCGTCAGTAGTAGTAGTGATGTGAAGGCATCGACCAGTACTCCCAGTTCTCCCGCAGAAATGGCTCTAATGGGGGACGCCTTTCAAAACCCTCCGCCACTCATACCAACTGAAGCTATTGACGACTCGAGTGAAGGCGGAAGTGGTGGCAGTGCTAGTGTTGAAGTGAACGGCGAGTGCGAGAACTCGACTCAGATTGCCATTGACTCGAGTGAATCCTCAGTTCAAGAGTGTCGGCCCTCGGCCTCCACTCCACTGCCTTCCACTGAAATGTTTTCAAGTGTTTCGGCGAACGAACCCTTCAATGAAGTGACGACTTCTGCCGACAACACAAACAAAGAGCGAATGCAATGCGCGGACAGCGGCTCATCAGTCACTCAGTCCAGAACCGAACCCCAGGGCATATCGGAAACTAACAAACCATCGGTCGATGAAGACGAAGAAGCGGACGGTTTGGTTATAGACGACCCTTCCGTCCAACCGATGCCCAGACGTCCGAACGCCGGTTCGAACAGCGAAGCAGTTTCTTCGTCGACGTCTCGCTTGAGTGCTCAGAACGGCTCTCAAAGTCCGCCCAAACCGTCTTCATCTCCGATCTCCAGTAGTATTGTGCCGGCGCCGGCACCCAACCCTGTTTTGCCGTTGAGTTCCGTGACTTCGCCGTCGAATCAGTCGACCAACTGTTCGCTGCAGAGGCCGTCTCCCTATCCCATGCCTGACATCGACATTGACGACGATCTCATGGATGAGGCGCTCATCGGTTCCAATGAATAGTTTATTACAAATAAATATAATAATAATAATAATCGGTTTAATCGACGAAATGAACTAAACTATTGAATCTATTTTTAGCCCAAAACTCATTCATTCGTTCTCTCAATCAATCATTTAATTCATAATTCGTTTTCTCTTTTTTTTTTCGTAAAATAATACAAATTATGTTTCGATTAATATATTATTTAAAATAATCTCTCATTTGGTTCAGAAATAAATTAAAATTATTGAAACCAATGAATCGTATTTCGCATTCAAATAGATTTTTCTATATTTTTCTGTTTTATTTAAATTCTAATTATTATACAAAAAAAAAGATTTATTTTAAGAACAACTTTCGACAGATTTATGTAAACATTTGAAAATGCATTCATTTATTTGTAGTTCAGTTATAATAAGCCGTAAATTATTTTAAAAATTTCTGTTGTATTTGGTATCGAATATAAAAAAGATCTTTAATTGTAATAAATATTCAAAACTTAACAATAATTTTGGTGTCAATTAAAAACTTTTGCCGCAATTTATTTCAATCGTTAAGTCATTCAAGACTTTGCTATTCAATGTCAGACAAGAGAATAATTGGTTCCTGTATTGAGTCGATTGGTTTGAGTTGAAAGGCATGTATACAATGCCAACTACTGTAACAGTATATGGAGGCTATAATAGAGGAGCAGGAGTAGGAGCAGGAGTAGGAGCAGGACTGCTCCTCTGCTTGAAGTGAGGAAGGAGAGTTAGCACAGCCTGTAAGTTACAATAGGGGACCAATAGAACCGGCAGAACTGACTCCAATCCGTTGGAATAATTTGAAAAGTTATGAAAACAAGTTTCAGAATATTTAACGATTTCTTATTCAAAAGATTTTGATTTCAATTTAGATTTGTTTAGCATTTATTTGATTAGATCTGAAAATTAATTATAATTTTTTAAGATTTGTTTAAACTTTGATTTGAGTTATGGATAGAATTAAGAATAAAAATAAAGGAAGCGATCGATCGGTCAAAACGAAAGTCAAAAGTAATGGCAATAAAGAGAATCCGAAAGTCAAGAGAATTAATGACAAAAAGATAGAGAAATCGAAAAAAGATAAATATTGTGCCAATAGTTCGCAAACAGTTCTCAAAGATTTCAAAACTTCTGCGACTCGTAGTCTGAATAGTGTCCGAAACACTTTCGACAACTTATCTCAAGTAAGTCTTCAATCGATTTATTCAATAAATTCATTAATTGTTTGGAAACCAATTGAATGGACCAGAGATTGAAGTTGTCTTCACTTCAGACCAACCAAATCACAAACAATCCAAACGATTGTCAGAACTATAGACAACTGAATGGCGACAGAACTCCAGTCCAACTCTATTCGCCATTCGGTATCGAAAGTCCCAGTCCTGGGATCGATAGACAACATCTAAAACGGTATTCAATTTCACATATTTTCTCGAAATGACTAACAATTCAATGAAAAGCAAATTCAAAGTCAATTGCATTTAAACTGATTTATAGGACGTGTTGTCGACAAATGTTCTTCAGTCCGACCGCAAAGATAAGGGAAGACGTCTTATATCTGAACAATGGTATCAAAGAATTGAATTTGATTTCAGAAAATATCGAAAATCGGTTCTCGGCTTCAAATTCTTCGCTCGATTTGCTTTCAGATAATCTGAGTTTAATTTAATTTCTTATCTGAAACTCAATTCAATTCAATTGCAGACACTTTTGAAGAACTCATTCAAAATTGAAACCAATTTTATTTGAAATCAAATAATAAATGAGTTTTTAATTTCATTATAATTATTAGCGATAATAGAGTGTAAACAAAGAAAACAAAAAATAGTTCAAAAAAACAAACTTTTTTTGAATAAATAAATTTAAAATTAATTATAATTATTATTATTATTAACTTAATTGAAATAAAATAGATTTAAACTAATATTGTTTGAGAAAAAAAAATAAAACAGATTTCAGAATAAAAATTGGTCTAAAACAGGACTGAATTAGAGTTAAGTAATGTTCAGTCGATTGCCGTTTGACTCAAGTCTTCGGCTTTTTGGCCGAATTCGTATCGTTTTGAACGGACTCTCTCTTCAGGTAATTATTGGTATCAGTGCTGCCATTGCTCTCGCAGTTGTCGGGAAACTGAGCGTCAGTGCTGTTGTCGAGCAGACCTCCGCTCATATTCGAGGTCTCGTCGGCAATACTGGCGTTCAGTTGAGACATATTCGACATATTGTTCTCCTCTTGACTGCACTCCGAGAATCCGGTGATCGAGTCCTCATTGGCCACAGTTAGCAGTGATGGCGTCAGTGAAGACGTTCGCGAAGAACCCGATTTCGTGTCCCGAATGTTCTCCTTATTGTTGTTCACATTGGAAGCGCTGTTGGACTTGGATTTGGATCGACCGGTCTTTCCATTCAATTCATACGTATTTAAGAGAAATAATCATTAATTATAAGTCTATTAATTGAAGTCCAATGGACAGGAATGGGAGAGGAATGGAGTGGACCTACACTTTCATAGTTAGTAATGGGAACCCATTTGTATATCTTCATCGAAGTGTCGCCGATTGTCACCCATTTCTTCTCCCTTAGAGGTCAGATAGCAGAGAGTCAGTGTCAGAAAGGAATGGTATGATTGGCCGATCACTACAATCGGATTGACTGTTCAAATGCCTACCATTTCCTCACTTTATCGATCGCTTGCATCACTCGTTTGATGTCATCCTTGGCTCGACTTCTTGTCTCTGCTCTCACAGATCGTGACATCATTTTGATTAAACCGAAACCAAATCCAAAGCCAAATAACAATTAATTGAAAAATTATTTTTTGTATAATTAAACTCCAATTTTGTCACTCTTTGTATCGATCAGTGTTTCCAACACTCATCACAAGTGTCGCCACATTTCAGACAATTATCTTATGATTTCTGATCCGACGAATGGGAGTGTCTCTACTCAGTCCAGTCCTTCTCTCGACCAATAAGAGTGATCCAAATCCTTAGAAAATTATCAAATCTCTAACGTATGTCAACTCAGTCTATACAGAGCTGAAAGTCTGCTCTTATTTGAAGTTTTCATTGAAATCACATGTTTTTAAAAGTATTAAAAGTAAACAATTTGTGAATCTTATGAACAGTTCTTATAATCGGAAACAATGTCTACAATGAGAGCCAATGGACACAAAAAGATACCGAAGTCTTACACAACAGCAGCGCATCTGTTGAGACAAATGGATGGCCGGAAAGGATCGTTGAATTCACTCATTTCTGGCGTCAATCAGAAAAATGTTATTATTTTTAAATTCAAATCAATTTCTATTGAATTGATTGAACGACTCATTCATTGATTGCCTGAATTAACGACTGATTTGTTTGATTCGATTGCTATTAGACTAACATTAAACTGATTTACGCACTCGTTATGAAAACCATTCAAAACCTGAACACAATTAAGCAAATGATGAAAACTATGGCCAAAGACAGCGATTCTGTCGATTCGGATGCAAATAATTTCTTAACACAAGTACTGATAGCAGACCTGATGTTTGGCAAAGGACTGGAAGGGATCAGAGATGTGCCTCAAATCAGACAATTAGTTTCATTTGAGAACAAATTCATAAATATTTTAAAAAGTATTCAATTATTTCAGTCATTTGGCAGACATTTCAGTATTTAATTAATTATTCAAATGTTTTCTTCACTTCAATGAAGACAATCGTAATCGCAATGAATCGGAGAAAGCATTGAATGCATTGAATGTTCGCTATATTCGCGTCAATAGAATCAAAACTAAACTGAAAAAAGTTATTTCAAAACTAGTGAAGAATGGGTTCAAACAAATCGATTACAATAAAAGCGACACAACTTTTGAACAGTAATTATAACAATAACTGATTTTATTTCTAATTTTCAATATATATCTGAATATGACTTAAGATTCAAAGAACTTGTGGTTAATCTAAAAGACGACGAATTTCTTATTGATTTTGATTTTCAAAATGATTTGTTGGCATTCAATATGAAGGCAACGAAACGACTGCAAGAATTGAAGTTATATTCGGAAACAAAGTTTGTAATGCAGGACAAGGTTTGCACTCAATATCCGATTCATATGAATAAGAATTCAATTGAAACCTAATCTCAATTAAGGCCAGTCTTATAGCAGTTGAATGTCTGCAATTAGTGCCGGGTATGACCATTATGGACGTGTGCTGTGCGCCAGGTCTGCTCATATGTCGGCTCAACACTTCATATGTTGTCTAATATTTTCAAAATCTATACTCAGGTATGAAAACGACTGCAATCGCCTCTCGGGTCGAAAACAACGCAACGATTATTAGCTTCGATATGAGTGAAGACCGACTCAACGAAATGCAGACAATTATTGAGAAGAATGGCGTCAATTGCTGTCAAATTAATTGTCGGGATTTCACTACAGTTTCAGTCAATGAGTTGGAGCCAATTGACGCCATTCTATTGGACCCGAGCTGTTCCGGTTCGGGAATGAATAGAAGACTTGATTATAATAAGAAGATCGAAGACAAGGGCCGACTCTATAAGTTGGCCTCATTTCAGACCCGAATGTTGAGCCACGCCATGAGTTTTGGGGCCAAACGTATCGTTTACAGTACGTGTTCGCTATCTCTGATCGAAAACGAAAATGTGGTCAAATCAGCGCTCAGGGAATCGGAGTTCGCACACAATTATAGTGTTGTCAATGCAATGCCCGAATGGCCAGTACGTGGTGTCGGCGACTATGAGTTCGCCTCCAAATGCATCAGATCTGACGCTCAGACAAGTCTAACGAATGGGTTCTTCGTTTGTGTTTTAGAGAAGAATAATGTGATTGATATCAAGTGTCAAACCGATGGCAAAGAGAGGAAAAGCGACGCAAAGAATAAGAATAAATATTTGAAATAACATAAGAAATATTTTTTTTATAAAATTAATTTTCAAATATATATTCAAATAATTTATTTAAATTAAATGATAATAAATATATGAATTCATTATTTTCGCCCCAATGTTCAGATCCCTCAGTGCCAACAGATAGCATTAGGGCTCCATTAGCTCTATTTGTATAACATTTCTCTGCATTCTTATATATTTTCATATATAGTATACGCTATACAACAAGTGCTGACGTAGTTCTCGCACAGCATTGACTGCACTAATACAGTCAGCTGTGCAGAGAAGCTGAACATTCTGAACGTAAAGGGCTAGGGGTAGGTGCTGTAGGAATTCTAACCTTAAGTTCAAAGTATTGAAGCAATCGATTGAATGCAATGTTTAAATAATTCTTACGCACAAAGAGCTAAATCAATGGCCAATTCCTATCAAACAATGGTTTCAATTACGGAAATCCGTTAAACATTTGATTTATTTGAACAGATTTTCCAAACAATCAGTTTTGACAAAATTGCTTAACTCAGACGATGGCAACCAATGGGTCAAATGTGCTTTACTGTACGACCAGATTCTCAACCATTTTGGACATTAAACTGATCAGTCGTTCTTAGGTAAGGATTAGAATTAGAAGACAAACAAAAATTTTCAGACAAACACACGATTAGAAACCAATCGGATGTCAGACACAAATCCAGAGCCAACTACGGCATCAAAAAAATATACTTCACTGCCGAGCCCTGTAAGCACTGCCCGTATAAGCAGCATAAATCTCAGCTCTGCTTATACTACATATACATTACATACATATATATAATATACAGCACAGCCTGTGCTGCACAGGCAATACCTTGGCTGATTCTCATGTTCTATATATTGACTACAATTCGATAATTTGCGGCAATTCCTAAAAATTCAGTTATAAACTGAAATTACATTACATTATGTCTTGATCTTGAAGCCGACAGATGAAACAATGCAAATGAGCCGGCTTATTTATACTCGGAGTTCCATCGCTTGTATTTATTGGTCTCTCCGGAGGCCGAGTCAACAACCGGTGAAATCAGTGAATGAAATGAAATAACAAACTCAGAGCAAGTGAGCAGACGGGCCGGGGATTCGAACTCAGGAGCAACGTTACCCCTGCACCACAACTCCGGTGCGTATCTAAACTGTTGTGATATTTTCGTGCGAACCGCAAGAATTCAATTCTTAATTCACTTTTTGCTTACAGTTTTGGAGTAACGGCGCGGAAGTTCGTGCGTCCAAGAGGTTACTGATGGCTATGCAGTCGTTTCCCATTTGTTTGTGATTGAGATCAAAAATTGACTCATTAGACTCACTGACCTACTTGGCCTACTTGGGTGGATGGGACGGAAACATACTTTGGGGAGAATTCGAATTCATTTTTATTATATTATTCCGAATGGAAAACAATTGTAATGATTATTCTAATGCTTCTAAAAAAGGCAAGATAAAAGACCAAGATCTTTATTGTTGAAGATTTCAGACTAGAGTTGAATTATAGAATAAAACCGAAATACAATTAGAACCGCATTAGACATACAAAAGTCAATAAAAGCAAAAAATTATTGATTTTTTACATAAACATTGAATTCTTTAAAACTATTCTAAAAGACTATTATTATAATTGACTTAATATTAACAATAACTCTAAATAGACTTTAATTTCTAATGAAATACAAAAATTTAATCCGAATTCTAAATAGCGGTTCGATTCTATTTGTAACCTCTAGTCTAGAGTACTCAATAATCAAAGGTAAGCCCGCGCTTGTTTATTGCCTTTTTTAGAAGCTCTGGTAATAATGGACTGAAGAGTACAGACATTACAGGCATTGCATATCTGGTAAACAAAGTATGAGTTGAATACAAAGTATCGAACAAAATGTGAGACAATATTAGGGAAAAACAATAATCAAATCAATAATAGTTTGGTAACAAAAGGGACACTTTTTACTAGAATTGAGCCACAATTGTGAGCACTTATAGCAATAATACTTATGACCGCACCGATAGAAAGCTGTGTTCGCGTAGTTATGCAAACAATTAACGCATTTATATAAATGTTTTACAGATTTCTCATTAAATAAATTGAGTTTCAATGGAAGCGAACGAATGAAATCATGTTTTGGGATATCATAACAATTACTAGCAATCAGTTTAATGGCTTTGATTCGACCGATTAGGTTGAAGAATGACCACAAGTTTTGAGTTTGCATTTGGCTTAGGATTGGGAACAGAACTGAATACGAGTTCGAATTAATACTGAAACTGACGAACCCTTTGGCGTCGAATCTGAAGCTTATTCTGTCCTTAAGTTTGCAATTATCACAAAAGCTGTCGACGAGAGTCCAGAACTCATTTTTCCTGGCGATCAACAGTTCCGGGTCGTCGGGTAAGTCGTAGCCTATATGTGAGGGATTGGTATTCGTGACCCCGAATATGAAACTCTGTTTTGCTTTAAGTTCTTCCGATCCGTCGATTGATATGATTTGAATCGTTATTTCGGATCCGATTCTGAACTCCTGTCCAACGAATACATAAGAGTTGGACACAAATGAATTGCCTCCACATCTGAGCGCTTGACTCAAGTCTGGGCTTATTATAACATTTTTTCCGTGAAATCCATGAAATTTATATTCATTTCGTGGACTCGAAGGCCAGTCATTCGATGGATAACTGCTTCGATTGGATCTATCAATTCGTGGAGAAGACGGACACGAATTGTATAATCTGTTGGTTTGGCCACACATTTGGTTGAATGGCTTTTGCGATGAATTCGTATTTTCTGAACAATAGCTGACAATTGATTCCAATGAAGACAATGGAGACTCAGTTGGCATCCGATTCATTGCAAGCGATTCCGAACTCAATGTCTGACTCTTATATCGGTTCCAATCAATTGGCGGATGTGTTGCCAATTGTGTCCAATCGTTGAATGGCTGAGTCGGAGGACAAGAAGTGCATCGCATTTGACAGCCATTGTCCGCAATATTCTTGTCTTTGCTTTCGTTGAAACCATTGTTTGCGCCGATAATCGATTGGTTGCAGTCATTGTCGGCCGAAGACAAATATGAAGACAAATGAGGCGCTAAATGGTTGTGATTGACTCGGAATGGCATCCAATGACTGTTCCGGTCCTTTGATTGCAGACTCGGAACCAATCGTTTGGAAGCAATGGAATCGGTATTCAATGTATGCAACGATGGCTTAATCGGGGCTTTCGAGCCATCCGTACGAATGGTGTTCTTTGAGTACATCTTATGATTGCTTTGACTTATAATAAAAACATTTAAATTGTAATCAAAATCATGAGTTCAAGCATTCAATCCATTCCTTCAGTCATTCAATGCTTTCTTTCCATTCATTAAGTATTGAACTCAATGTCAGTCAAAGAGTAAAGAGATTACAGTTTCAAACCATTCAAACCATTCAAACGATTCTCAAAATATAAAAGTGTTTTTCATAAAACTCAATGAAATGTTTAACCAAATCATCATTTTATCTCATTTTACTCATAGTTTAATAGATTGCAAACCAATTAATATATTCTCAATTCAAAGCCTAATTCATAGACACACTTATTATCGCATATTTCATTCAAACCTTATTTTCTCTTTAATTCTTAAGCAATAAAATCTTTTAATCGATTATTTCAAATCTAAACTGATTACAAATTTTTCAAAGTTAATAAGAAATGTCATCTTGCTAATGGGTCACATCTAGTGCTGGGCAGTGCCAGAGCTGATGAGCTTGGCAGTGAAGAGAATTAGGTGCTTTTGTCAACCCAGCCCCAAATGTCTCTTCACTGCCAAGCTCATTAGCTCGGTAACTGCCCAGCACTGGTCACATCATGTACAGCACTTGTATGAGAATAGGAATGAAGTGTTGAGTGGAAAGGCTTGAACTCAGAGATTGATTGAACAGTGCCGCCGAATAAACAGTTATTCAAGGGGTCGGTCAGCACCAGCAGATTGGGAAAAACGATCAGATGACCCAGGTCTGGTGGTCAGCAGTTAGTGAAACAGTTTTCGTATTTATGACAATTATTGTTAATTCAATATAACTTTTTGCACAACTCTTTACCCAATTCTTAAGAGCCCTTCAGTTGATTGCAATGATATTCGCATTTGTTTTGAATAAAATGAGAAAATTTTATTGAAAAATGAATTTAAGTACAAATGTATAGAAAGAACTCTTTGTTAGACTTTGGGCTCTTCTTCGGCCACCACTCGTTGTGGACTGCCTTCGGGTGTGAATGCGCTCTCTTTGGGTTCAATCAGTTTTTTCTGCTTTTTCTCTTCAAACGACTCGTCCGAACGATTGCTATCATTAGAGTCGTCCGAATGCATAGATTCGGAATCAGTGGCCGATCGGCGCATATCCAGTGAACGGACGGACTTTAAACTGTCCGAACCGTACTTGTGTTGAGACTGCGCTTCCATTGCCGGAGACTTCGCATTCTTTGCCCTTTTTTCTGGCCTTGAATTCGAGCCATAGTTTGACGACTCCTTAGGTTTCAAATCTTGAGCCGAACTCACGTCTGGTGTTTGGCTTCGTTTAGCCCCGACTTCTTCGCTCTCTTTCTTAGTGTTCGTTTGGCCAAAATGTCTGTCCACTGGACTTGGATTGGGTGTTCTCGACAGCCGGACAGGAATTTGGAGGTCATGAGAGTCGGAGCGCTGAACGGTTACCATTTCCGGTCGACTTCTGTTGTCGACAATAACCGGATTGTAAGCCAACTGTGGGTTCTGTTCGTTACAGAGCGAACAGAACAGACAGTATAAGAGACAGAATAGGAGACCAATTACGACAAGAGTTGCCGGAAGTGTTATATAGAGGTTAATGTCGTATATCTTCTCATTGGCTGAAAAACAAATAGAAAGACATCAAAAATGATGAATGAATTGCCAATAAAACTGATTAACCACTCATTCCGTAGTCCTTTAGTTCTGCGGCGAAGATATTCGCGAAACAAATCAAATGTGATCTCAAAAGAAGTTTTACAAACATTTCCGAAAACAATAATATTTTTATATTTCGAATAATAAACGAATTAATAATAATTCAAAACGAATTCAAACAATTCAATGAAAGCGCGCGAAAGATATAATGAACCAAATCGTGGAATAATTGAAAACTGAACCGGAATTCATATATTGAATAATTATATGAATACTGAATACCCTTTATCTGTAAAAGTGATGCAAATTACTTGAATTGAAGCGAATAGAATAGAATATTAAAAGTCTTAATCTTCAATAATCAAAACGAGGGCGAGATTTATATTTGTCAATTCACCCAGTATGATTTTGGCTACAGGAAAAAAATTCTCTATTCCTAATTGAATTGACCCTAATTGAATTTTTTATTCCTTTTTCGTTTCACATCTAAAAATCACAAATGAGGGCCAACTGAAAGCGTTGTTTTATAGATACAGGTCATTGAAACAATAGCCTTCAACAAAAAGACAAATCTGCAGTGTTTTTATTACCGTAATACATACCCGGCCTAACCCTAACTATACTTACCCTACTGTACATTCTTTCCAATCAAAAATTAATTTTATTGTCTAAAAACGGACAATAGATATAATACTAATACTTATAATAATAATAATGACAATGATTTCCAATCAATTTCTTTATACAATTATATAAACATTAAACAAAACAATCGCTGTTTAGTACTATATGTTAGGAATAAATAAAGAAATATTAAAAATCAATTATAATTTGAATAAAATGATAGAATCGCTAATATTTGTCAGCTTTGGTTGGGATGAAGAGTTGGTAGTCTTGTGAAGCGCTTCCCGTTTATGCTCTCTTCGACTGATTTGTGATAAGAATTTTTCACTTTCTGTGTACTTCTTCTTAATCCTGGCGTAAGTGTCGAACCATTTCTTTCTCATATCTTTGTTGACCGGGTAGAAGGTCGAGGGCTGCATTATTTGACGAGAATCAGCTGGGTCGTCCATTCTCAATGAATATTTCAAATTATTCTTTTTCTTTGATTTTCTTTCCAAAAAAGTTTGCAATGATTTTGAATTTGAGAAGTGATTCAAATCTGCATTCGATTCATTGGATTTATCAATAAGTGATCTATCGTTTGGCAATGAAATGGTCCCGATCTTCATCTGATTATTGTTTGTAACAAATATTTGATTCATAGTTTCGGATTTCGATAACCTTTCGTCAATTTTGGGCCATTTATTTAGCATTGCATTCACATTTGGCTTATTATAGGAATTCATTTCATTCAATAGAGGTTTGACCGGAATTTTTGCGGACTTTACCCGAAAAGTGTTGACAGAATCACTTCCTTTTCGTTTTGTATTCAATTGATTCAATGGTGGCTTAAAACTGAAGATATCGTTGAATGAAAACTTTGTGAACGCGTTCTGAAAATTGGAGAATATTTTTGAGTTTTGATTCTTTTGATAGACTTTCGGATAAATCTTTTCAGAAGCCGATGGAATCAAGCCTAAGGGCGGTATAGCACCCGCCAGGGGATGGGGGTTCAGAATAGCGGCGCCAAAGTTTGGGTTCAAATACACGCCTTTGTGGACGACGTGAGGCTTTCCGAACATATATTCTGTTTGTTTATATAATGTAGCGATAGGTAAAGTTCCCGGAATATAAGTCGGTCTCAACATTACTAATGGTCCCGATTTCAATGGTGGCAGTGCTAGTGTTGGCAATGGAATCGGTGCTATAGGCGCTGAATTGGCGTAATGTAATGGTTTGGTAGGACTCAAGACTTCATCCAAATTTGGTTTGAATTCAGAATGAATGGACGGTATGTCGAGTTTGAGACCCGTTTCCATGTCATCCCAGTCTATATGACCCGAATAATTGTTTTGAGCGACTCTTTCGCTATCAATCGAATTCAGGTTTAATAGTAATAACGATTGGTTTTGCTTAACATTGTTCTCATTATTAGACGATTTACTCTTCAATGGAAACCATTTATTCATATTTTCTTCGGAACTAATATTTTGGAAGACTTTCATTGGATTCAGATTTGGGTTTAAATTAATCAGTGAAGAGATTGTCGTCAATCCCAGCCATCCTTTTGTTTGATTCTTGGTCTTCAGACCTCTGAACGGACGAATAGCATCGTGTGCTTCAATCGTGGTTTTGGAGGCATTTATTGTATGAATGGATGAAAATCCGCTTTTGATGACATCCTTGTCCACAGATTCTCCTGCTTTGCCATTGGAATGAACGGCACTGTCATTGTTGAGGGATTCCATTCTCTGTGCATACAATATAGCGTTCAGATAATAATAATTGTGCGACTGATGGCAGAACAACTTGGGATCAGAGATATTGTGGTCACAAGTCATCTCTTTCTGATTGAATATGGACTTCACGGGACAGACGAACGTAAAGCGCAAACCATTTTGTTTGCAGTAATGAAATATCTGACACTCGAACTCAGTGTCCGCATAGTATCCCTCAAACCTTCCTTTGCAGACGAACGACACCGAAGATAATATTCTTTGAAGAGTTCCGCCTTTGGATTCGTATTGGAATTCATTGCTTGGATTCGACTTCTCGTACTTCACTTCATCCAATTCGGACGGAATCTAAACATTGCAATCATTTTATGAACATTTCAGTCGTTTTCGCATAATTTAATGTTTGTCTAAAAATTCAATTCAATTCAGACAAATGCACAGAAAAGTAAATTAAAAAATATCTATATTTGAAAGGAGAGAGCATTTGGCTCTTCCATCAGTGCTTTCCTCATTTTGTCCTTCGATAGTCTGCCTGAATCAGTAGAACTACCCAGGACACTGTACTAACAAGATATACTGTACTATATTACTGATAGATTACTATATTTATACCCCTACCTGTACCCCTGTCCAAAATTCGTGGCTGCCCCCCTATCGTCAGACCCATGGCCAATCTCTGATAGTTGGAAGACTCACATTTCAATATAATACTAAAATTGATTTTATTGGAGTCAAGTGCTCGCTATGAGAGCAAAATCACAAGAGATTTGCATTCATTAGAAATAGACTAATTTTATTTGACTCATACAGTAAGGAATATGCCCTATAAATTGCGACAGCTTGCGACAGGGTTAAAATTAAATTAATTCAAAAAGTATTGATCTAATTGGCATGATCATAAAGAATGAAAAAGTATTAAAAGTTTGATTTTTAACTAGCAGCTGAATAGGACCCAGAAACATATTCACATTTATCATAATATGCATAATTAATAAGTCTCCCAAATAATTGACCCCTACTAACAACTTATCCAGAAAATGGCATTGACTATAATGCTATTGAAAAAAATATTAAAACTGAACCTGTACTGATATTACAACTAAACGAGTTGATTGTGATATTTTATCACCAAATAGACTAACATT
>JAQIWA010000813.1:0-24822 GCA_034693305.1 Eueremaeus valkanovi
TTGTAGGGATGGCCACGGGGGGGGTATAGCCAAAATACCCCCCGCTAGGTTTTGAAATGGCCATTTTGGAGTGACCTATTTCCGATGAGTTTTCGACCCCCCCCCCTATGTTGGCGAAAAATAGTGGGCCAAATCCGTTGAGTTTGACCCCCTCCTTGCGATTTTGGGGAAAATCCGCCATTTTACCTCCCCCTATACCCTCCCTAGGTTTGCCGAGCGTGGCCATCCCTATTATTTGAGTAATGCACATTTGCGAATTTCAGTTACATAGGATATCCTTACATAGACCCCCTTCTCTTCAGCCTTTCTCTAGCCTTCTCTCCAGCATTTCCCTGGCCTTCAACTTTTGCCAGCCCTTCCCTGACCACTCTCCACATTTTCAGTTCTTTCCATAGACTTCTCGCCCTTTCCCGACTGAATTTTTCTCTAATCAATTCCTTTATTTACAACAATATTTATACCTCGCTGTAAGTGAAGAAATACTATATCCTTTTATTTTACAACGAGGTTACATGCCGCTACCAATAAAGAGATGTTCCATTTGGCCCGCTTCACATTCTGATATTCCATTGTTAAGAAAGGACTTTTTATCGCTTCCATATAAACCTCTAAATCCTTCCCGTTGTTAATAAAGAATTTTCTGCTAAGCCTTCTCTTTCCTCCTTTCTCGGTGGGGGTTACTAACCAAAACTATATACTCCACTCTCTAATATTAACCAGGAGTAAAAAAAATCCAATAAATTATGGAATCGAAACGGAATTGCATTTAAGTTCTAAGCGCTTAGAGTTATATATAGAGAAAAATAAGTGAAACTGTATTAAGGATTGTATGAAAGGCGAGAGAGAGAGAGAGAGAGAGAGAGAGAGAGAGAGAGAGAGAGAGAGAGAGAGAGAGAATGGTATTGAAAAAGTGGTCCAATTATGAGAGCAATTGGCGTAAAAAATCAAACGCTAATAAATGTGTCAATTTGTTAGAAGTGTGGGCACAGGCGGAACGGATAGAGAAAAAAACTAAATTAAATGAGAAATAGATTTTTTGCCAACTTTTTACACCAACTCTTCGCTCTCTCATTTTCATCATCCATCCAGTCCTCTCTCTATCCCTCTCCAAAACTGAACTCATTATTAACAGCCATACAAACACTGCTATTCTCTGTAATATATTTTTAGCCGCGATTTAAGAATATACGACTAAAACCCAGCACTTTGTCTATCTATCGCACATCCAGTGCTTTAACTCATATTATTCTGTTATACAGTATGAGTGCAATCGGTATATATGAGTCAGACTAACCAGAAAATGCAATAAATTTGAAGATCCCTCTCATTTATGGGTAGAAAATAAGTAGGATTATGATTATACGAGTGCTTTGCGATATACCAGTGCTCTTGCAATGTATGGAATCAGAAGAAAGTGATGGTTAGTTCATGTTATTAGTTAAGGACAAAAAGAGCCAACCGATGCATATTTCTGGGATGAAGGGATCCGCACAGTTATGTCGAACCAGTGCCCGAAACCTATACAATGACATAAACATCGAGACAGTGAGTGATAGACAGAGACAGTCCGCGAGAAATATTTTATTTTTCATCTCATCCTTACTATTGAAGCGAATGCCGCAAAATAGGCGACACTATTACTGGGACTCAGATATGCGTGTAATACGACTTAAACTTAGAGCTCACAAAATTTCTACTCTCGGAGGCTATGATTGTCTCCATAGCGAGCACAGGGAGGCTGAGGAGAAGGGATTTTCAATACGATGTAATTGTCAAGTGAATTATAAATAATGCCTCTTAAGTCAATTCATATGAGATTTAGACTCTCTCTCATTCACTCTCTCTCCGTTCAACTCATGAGGTTTTATAACTCCGAATGAAAATAAATTGATTTTAAGCCAATCAGTCGTTTAAATCTTTTTACAGAAAAAATAGTGAATCACTTCTTCTGTATATGTTTTATATAATGTCATACTTTTTCCAAATATTTTTATATGTGTTTTGCTTTCTCTTAATTCTCATCCATTTCTAGTTGTATTGACTTTAAGACGGCTTTTGTCCTGAAAATATCTTTTTTTTGTATTTTTCTATTTTTGTTTTTTTCGCTTAAATAATAAATAAGTTATTATTTTTCTTAAAAGAGTTATTCGCATAAAAATTTAAAATTCTATCAGAATATTACCACTCTTTCACATATGAAAATTATTCTTACCATGTTGAATTATTCATAAAGGACTGTATGGTATAACCAGTTTTATTGATATAAACATTATGCGAACAGAAAAATATTCGGGTCTTAAGTATATAATAGAAAAATAAAGAGTTTTCTTAAGAACTGACTCTAACTTATGATATAATATGGAAAACAATTTTATGATTTAAACTCTTCATGAGATTGCAGGTCAAGGCTTTTGATTTTGTTTGCTATCCTGGGAGTCAGTCCTAACCCTTGTGCACCTAAAGCAACAACATTAGAAATTCAACATAAATAGGAAAAAAGTAGAAAAAAAATTAGCATTTCTTCATGAATTTCACCCACACTAGTGGCCGGTAATTACTCTTGTCTTTATAGAAGTGCATAACAAAAGATTTATTTCAAATTTAGTCAAATGAAGCGAATTTACAAAAAAAATTAAATATAAACAAGAATTTCAGTTCATTTAAATTTAGATATTTTTCACTCTGAATAGTATGAAAAAATATTAATTAGTTTTCTTGAATTGTATACTAAAATTAGCCGAAAAACTAACGAATCGGTTGTGTCTGACCTAAAAACTAATTAAATTAGAATAATATAGAAATATATGTCAAACATAATGTGTAATACATTTAATTATTTATAATGTTTTGAAGACAAGATTGAATTCATGATTATGTAAATTATTGTTAATATTAATTAAATTCTTTTTTCTCTTTTTCTAATTCTTCTCTGTCTCTAATCTGTGTATATTTTTGTGCATACTTTCAGTTAATTTTCAATTAAACTCTAATAACATTTCAATTAAAAAACTTTTTTAATATCAAAAGTAATTCTCGAGAATGTGTTCATTGCTCTGACACAGTCTTAAGACTAACGACCAGTAATGTATAGTACAAATAAAGTCTTAGCTGGCTAATTGACTTAGAAGGCCTGCATAACTCTTTTGTTACTTGTATTCATCGTTTTTCAAATATCATATTTTGTCGACTCTTAACACCAATTCTCGATTCATCCAAACACTAAGTATTGATTATTAAAAACAAACTAATCTATCAACTGATTGCCATTGAGTTTATCAAAGGTCATATAGTTTTTACAAATCTAGCAGACATTTGAAACTTGTGTGACACTTAGCCCTTGACCCAAGTTGGGCATCCCTGCACTGCTAATGGTTAATCGGTCAGTCTGTCGGTGATCTGAATCCGGTTCTGCTATGTTTGCTATGTTTGCTATTGACGGCTAACTCAAACACAACTTATTTAATAATTAATCGATTGTATGCTTTTGATGACCCAATCAATCAATTATTTGTTGCAATATTTTTATACATAAATCACATTAAATAGTATTTTCAAATGACTTCTAATGCCATAAAACTAATTGTAATTTATTTGCTATAAATATCTTATGCACTAAAAGGTTGAATATTTTTATGACTATTCACTGCACTCTTATATAAAATACCTGTCCTTAAGCCTAAGCTATGATAAAAAAGGTTTTGAATAATTAAATACAAACTGCTATTGAGATTAACTTTTATGTAAAAAGTATGATATCTTTGATTAAGTGAATCTCATTTTTAATTTGTTTTCATTCAAATCAAATCAACATTTTTTTGCAAACTTAAGAGAATTTAATGATTGCTTACAATTAAATTGGATTTAAGAAATCAAAATCAATTCAATTATTTATATGACTCTCATTGCATGGATGGCCAATGGAGTTGAGTCGAACACTGATGAGCAGACACTTCAATCCAATCAAGTTTTAGGAATGTTATGATTAATGGTGTATATTATGAACTCATCGAGTTTACACATGGAAATTAGCAAGCTGAATTTTGGAAGACAGCTAAATTCAATTGAATTGCAATCATATTTCTAATTCAAACTGAACTCTGTTTATGACTATATTTTTATATTCATATAATCCAAGCACATACTACTCGTTCAAATTATACCCGAATATTGATATTTTATATTTAAGCCATTGATGAAAGTTATGAATAACTTCAGGGCTAGAAGAGGGGGTGTTCAGGGGTTAACAATAAGCTCGAGAGCTGTGCCTACCCTTCAAATTAATTTGCTTTTAATATTTGAATCAATTGACCGCTTATTGACTCAATAGTTGTGGACATTCACTGCAATATTTGATCTATTATTCAATTGAATTAATTTAATGTTTTATTGGTTTAAATATTTGGTCAAAAAATAGAATAAGTTTTAAAACATTTAAAGAAATAATTAAAAACAAAAACAAAAAATAAATTAAATGACAATTGAATTCAAATCAATTGCTAAGCAAAGAGTTTTTCTTCCAACTGAAGGGGCGAACCATCCATACAGTCCATACCATCCTTAACATCCATAGCATCCATAGCATCCATACCGTCCATACCGTCCATACCGTCCATACCATTGATAGCGTCCATACCGTCCTTACTGTCCTTACAGTCCATACTGACCATAGGGTCCATAGGGTCGGGTCCACTCAATTCTATGCATTGACTTATCATAAAGTCTTTGCATTCTTCGGAACAGAAGTCAAACCACTCGTTGGTGTCCTCCTGTGTGGACGAGAACTGATCGATGGCTTCGTTGCTACAAATAAGACACCAATTCCTGGCTTTGATTCCATTGAATAGCTTTGGATGGCTTTCGCCACTCCTTTCGTAAAGACTTTTCAATCGCTTTATATTATTGTTTGTATTAATAATATTCAGACGAATCGAATCAATCGATGAGTGAATGGATGTCCAAAAGGGTCTCAACTCTTCAACGGATGTCTGGTTCGGACGCACCGGTCGTTGCGTTTGCATCTGTTTGTCCGCAAAGGCTTTCGGTCTGTCTTTCGATGAGATCTTTCTATTCTTTGTCTTCTTTTTCTTCGCTTTCGGTTTTGTCTTCTTTGTGTCGACCCTTTCGGCCATTATATCGACCATTGATTGCATTTCATTCGTTTCAATCGCTTTATTCCTAATTAGCAATGAATCCAATGTTTCCATCGATTCGTTTGGATTCCAGTTCTCAACCGATTTCTGCATAACTTCTGTTCCAATCGTTCGATCGTTTTGTTTGTCTTCAATCTCACCATTGGTTGCATTCACTGCCAATCGCTTTAATGTCTTAACTCTTTCGCTAATATTTATATCAAAATTGAAATACATTTCAAATCAAATATTACTTTAATTGCAAATAATTTTTAATTCAATTCAATTGAAACCAATTCTATTGATTGCAAACATTGCATACATTGCCTACTCATCGCTAAAACTGTTCGGAATATTCTTTTTCAATATCAATCATAAAGACTCAGAACAATTGAATTACTGTATATAAACATAAACTGTATAAATGGGGGCAAAAACAATGACAGAGGTATTCACAAACTCCATTACAGTTTCGATATAAACATTCTTCTGTCAGAAAATGTGTAGAGTATGAATGTTCAAGGGGTCAAAAAAGTCAGCGAGATATTTTGAAAATATTTTCAAAATCGAGCTGGGTTGAAAAAGTTAGTTGAAAAGTTGGTTGCAAAGTTAGCTCGGATCTCTTGGAGATGATTTGGCTATACGGTATAAACTATCACCTCTTGCGCATCTCTGTTGAATATGATATACCTGTACCATGCTAGTTTTATAGCTATTTTTATAACTTTTATTAATATGGAAATCAATTAAATTATTTGTTTATATAATTTATTTCTTATTTATTATAAAATAATTCTTATTTTTCAGAAATATGTATTTGATTTGAACTCAACATTCGGTTGACTCTAATCCGTAGCAAATGTTTATCATGTAATCCGAGTATATCTTAAGGAACTTCTCGGGGCGTCTATGAGTGGGAACAATCAAATGCATAAATTTTAATGTAAAGCCTATAATAAATGAGTGGATAAATAAAATTCTATATATTCTGTATTTGCTTTCATATAAATAAATAAATAAATCATTTTTAAAAGTATTAATCTTTTCGTTAAAAGTAATAATATTTTTAATATTCTTTCAGTCCTTTCAATAAGAAAAACCATAAAAACAAAAAATCTTTTTACAAAAAATATATTTATTTTCTAAAAGTATTCGTAAAAGAACTTAAAAATAGTTTTGTATATAAAGAATAAGAAAAACCAAGAATTTTTTGGACAAAAATTTATTTGAAATCATAATCCAATTTAATAGAGAGGAGCAGAACATCCGGCAGTCGATAGGCTTTTCATTTCTATTTTTGATTTTGTAGTTATTATTCTATTCTTATAAGAAGTTTCAGTTATTTTTTGCCATAAATCTAAAGTCTATTCATTGGATTTATTGATTCACTGATTCCTGAAGAGCACTGTAAGCACAAGTAGCCAAAAGATTCTCCTCTTAAGAGATAATTTATTTGCTTAAAACCAATGATTAGTTTTTGGGCCAAAGATTAGTACTATTTATCGTTAGAATAGAGAACTTCTGGCGAACTATCGGAACAGAACTTTTGGTCCGTAATTAGGATTCAAAGGCCAAATGAGAGTAAAATTTTTTGTTTAATTAGATTTAATGTTTAATTTCTGATTCACTGGCGTTTTGGGTGAGCGCTGGGCTTCAAAACTGAGCACTTTAGCGAATCTGGAAATTCTTATATCATTTGTTTTCATCCGAACGCATAGTTTACTTTTCGGTAGTTTCACAGCTAATTGAAAGGGTTGTGTCCAGTCTTTCCGATCTGAAGGCGTTCGCTATAATTCAATAATACTCTCTCTCACTCTCTCTCACTGAGCCAAACGATCTCAACGTTTCCACTATTTATTGTCGAAACCTTCGCTCATATGCTGTGAATTGTGAAACAAATGAAGAAAATAGTAAAGAAAGTGAACGAATGGAAACTTTGTATAGAAATCAGTAAAAGTAATACTTTAATCAAAGAGTAGGAAAAGTCATCTCTCTATTGCCTGTACTCTTACACTCGTTGTGAGGTATTATATAATTCATATTAGCTTTTAAGGCGTGAAATATGAGTGGAATTCTGGTGGGAATACTCTCTCGCCGTTCAGATTAATTCACATTAAAAGTATTTATTTTATTATTAAATCAGAGCCCAAATGGCAGCAAATTTTGCTACTTTGGCTCCGACAGGAACGGTAGAGTAGAGGCGCACAAATCAAAGCCCACACAAAGCCCCCAACAGTCGGTCTAATACTTTCTACGGAATGGATATATATTTTTATTTTCTAAATGTTTTTATTTTATAGTCTGCGGTATTCTCATTGAGTTATTAAAACTGCAGTTAAAGTTAGAGAAAAACCATTGGTTTCAGTGATTTCTAGTGATATATTGAGCCCAATGTTGTCTTTTCCGCACATTCTTAAAGTTGTTTTCAGAGGAATCAGTGCTACTCTTCAAACGGCACTGTATTATAAAGCAATAGTAATATTATTTTTTATGTTTCTTAAGTTCATTCCATTCCAATGGATGAAAGTTTTTTTTAAACTACAAAAAAATCTAAAATAAAATTAAGTAAAAGCACATAAAAATTGCGATCGACTACTAATATGTGCACCAAATCTTATGGCCCGGTTTGGCCTCACATATGGCTCACACATACAGTAACCGCTCATATTATGTATACTATTGATGCTTTTGGTTCTTATGGATGCTTTTTATGTGCTCCGTATGAGCCACATGTTAACTGTGCACTTGTGGGCCAATAAGTGTCATATTTAATGGCAAACATCACAGAATATATGAAGAAAAATCATTGAATAGTCGAGGAATGCGTTCAAAAACTTCATCTACGCTGACATTCTTAAGGCTGATCTTTCTGTGTCTCATGTGATCCAAAAATTTCATATATTTTTCTCTGTCTTATTAGAGCCAACAATAATAAAACTGATGACAAAAATTGATGAATTCTTGAATTCTGTTTTTTATTGTTTTATTTTTTCTTTATATAACTTATTATTTAATTAGATATCAGTGAAACAGATGTTAGTATTGTTATTAAGTTATTATTGTTTTGAACTCTTCTCAGTCTCTCTTTAGTTTATTAAGTTTTATATTAAGTATTTTCGTATTATATAAACCTAATTATAGAACTCAATTAAAACGAAAGTATTTTCTTATTTTTTATACACTCTATGTCTTTGTCCTAAGGCTTACACATATTTGATGTGAACGACATAAATGAGTTTCCCGTAAGAACTTTCATCTCTCTCTGTTTTCTTAATTAAATTCAAACAAATATTTTTTTCCTTAATTTTAGTTAAGATTTTTTGTCCACAAAAAATATTTTCTTCATTTGGGCTAATGTTTGATTAGAGCACCAGAAGAGACAAAAATGAAGTTATTTATGAAAAATATAATCTAATAATTAGATTCTTGTATTGAATACTAGAAAACAAATTCCCAAAACAAAAGCCATAACTTATGGCTTCACTTCTGCATTCAATATAAATATAATTAGTAATTGTGTTGTTTCTGTGAATTCATTGTTAATCACATATTTCTCTGAGCATTCTGTCCATCAGCGCTGATATTCACTGTCAGTCCTGTTATGTTGTTTTCTGTTTAGTGCTGTTGTGATGCCATCAGAAGAGAACGAGAATTGTTCGTCAATTGTCTCGTTATTTCGGAAGGAAACGACTGAAACGACTCGACATAATTAGTTGAAGTGAACAATCGGCCCAAATGTCTGTATAACGAGTGTCTGTAACTCTATTAATGACAGGCATTGCAACTGCTTTTTGAATAGTTTTCTCTCTTATTCTTTACTCTCACTCCTAATCATAGTCTATGCTCATAGAGAAGGGAACGACCGGAAAGAGAATACGAGTCCTATTTCTCATTTGTGAGCACTGATAGCACTGGTTAGACCATCACTGATATTAGTTGTTAGTCTCACAAATGTTCAGAATATAAAAGGACTGTTCATCTCATATATAGCGTATAAATATGTTTGCTAACTGACCTGTAAGGCTAATTGGCCCGACATTATACACTTCAAAGACATATAGACTTTCTTATTCTTCATCTCTTTCCTCATCACAAATGAAACTCTAGTCAACAATCTGTGGACAAACCTAAGAAATTATTGACTCTTTCTTGGCTTACGTTTGAACGAAATGCTGATTAGTTTTCCCAATTTGCAAACAAAACTACTTTTTCAGTCATAAATGCATAGAATATTCTGTAATTTATTTTATATTATATAACAAATGCGATATTCATTACGCGTTTAAATTAGAAATATTTCTTTGAATTCAATTAAATTTCATTTGATATTCACGTTTGCAATGTTTGCTTTGATGTGTGTTTTTGTATTATTCCTTAATTCCAAACCTAATTATATTATATATTAATTTGACGCCAAATGTGTTTGTGTTACACAGAATGTCATTCAAAGACTAATTGAATATTAAAAATATTTGGATTTTTGTGAACAAAATTTTTATTAAACATCTGCTGCTCTGCCGAACACTATATGTTTTTGTGTTATACTGTATTACTTAAAACTATTAGTTATTTAATTATCGCTAAAATCTCGATCCAATAAATTTTATTTTAGTTTTTTTCTGTCTCTAAAACTCAAGCAATCAATTCATATGTTTGTGATTCTAATGAAAGATTATATAAAAGATTTGTTGAATTCATTTGGTCGGCATTGAAGTCGACTAAAGATTTTTATACATTTTAAGGACAAATATCAGAAAATAAAAATCAGACATAAATGCCAACAGATTTTCGCATAAAATATTTCAAACGTAAAGATAATTCTATCAAAATATTTATCAGTTTTTATGTTTAGCTCTCAATTTTTGGCCAAAATTTTCACATTTTCTAAACTCTTTTTCTTAATTTGTTAAACAAATTGAAACTTATTTTTTTGCGCAATTAGTGCAACCCTTCAACTAATTATAAATTTTGTGTAAATCAGTCCAAAAAACAAGTTGTGATAAGAAATATAATAAATTTCAAAATTAATTGATTAACATTTTCCCAGTACTGAAGAGTTGAATAAATTCATATAAAACATAAAAACCTCTAAAAAATTCAAATTAAAATTCTTAACCAAATTATATAAATATTTGCCAATTCTTATCAAAATAATTATCTTTATATAAATTCATTTCAATAAAATCCATTTGAAATATGAAGATAAGTCAGCAAGGCGACATGTGGAGAAGAAGGGACAGGGATATAAGAGGAAGGGGGAGGGTGAGAATTTGAAGAATATGAAAAAGTCAGAGAATGTGACTCAGAATATGTGATAACTTATATAAAGAGTGAGAAATGAATTGTTGGATAATATTTTCGGATATAATAAACAAAATGTATGCATAACTGCACTGGCAATACACGTCTTCCTCCGGTCTCACTCCTCATCCTCTCCGCCCTGTAATTCGAGCGACAAAATTAAATTTTCTTTTTCACACCTCCGGCCAAATGATAGGGTGGATAAGAAAATATTATATTATTTTTAACCATAAAAATGTATTTCTCTTTGCCTTTATTTCTCAGTATTTTTTTGTAATTATATATTGACTGAAGTTTTGTTGAGAGAAAAAATTGTTGTATCGCTTGTGAGAAGTCTATTCACGAGAATCACCCAAAATATATATATGTTCGCCCATAAGCTCATGTATGGTATTATATGCAAAATGATCTTTATTTTTGGAAAATTATTCATTCATTTCTCATTGAAAAAACAGTATTTTATTCTTATTTTAGGTAATTATGCAAACAATCAGATAATCATTATTTATAAAGTAGTTTAAAAGTGAATCAAATTATAATTGCTATCAAATTGAATGCGTTTATAATTGTTTTCATATATTTACTCTATATTTCACAAAATTCTGCCTCAATTTCATACACAGTATATAAATTTGATGATAAATATCAGGAAAAATAAAATTCTTTATTTTGTTTTATTCTTTTAATCACTTATGATATCAAATAAATTATTGCCTAAATTATGGCAATAATCGAAATATAAATTTAGTTTTCAGATTGTTTTCTACGATATGTATGGCTTACACACACATACAGTATGTTATATAATATAAAGTAAAAAAGTATTATAAAGAATAAATAAATTCTTTAAAATTTATTGCCAGCAAAAGACTGGGCACTAAATTAGAGCTGAGATTAGGATAGATTACAATCTATTCCTCTATTTTTTTCTCTCTCTTTTCACAAAACAATTTATTTGGATTTCCGGAAAATAAATTTTTAATCTTAAAAATATCATATATTTTATATGAGTATAAGGATTGAGTAGTTTTTATCTGTTTATTGTTTTTTCTCTTTCTTTTATTTTTTTTTCTTATTTTCTCTACTCTTTTAGTGAAAAGTATTGCTTTTTATTACATTTAGTGCTCAAAACGCTTTTCCTTATATAGTTTGTGAGCCTTTTGAGGATTACATAAAACTAGAAGACTGTAAGACATACTCTGATATCATTGTCTGTATATATAAAAACTACATTTACTTTATAATGGATTTCACACTACAGTAGACTGAAGTCAATTCACATCTTAAAGTGAATCAGCGATTGTCGGACTAACTGTCGGTCACTGCCAGTCAACTGTTGGCTATATAACCGATCGGACACTTAGAATAAACTAAAGACAGATTCAGATAAATTGAGTCGTCTTTTGAAAAGAAAAATATATAAACTAAAGAATAGAATAAAAAGCAGTCATCAGAAACAGGATTGGAAAGGGATTTAGGATTTGAAACAAACAATACTTTTATGAAATTGTTTTTATTTTACTTTCCTTTTTATCTAAAAGAGTTCGAAACATAAACTTCAAAAAGTTTCCAGAGTAGTGTCCATCAAATTTTTTGCAACACTATTATCACAACTATTTCATACCTTTATAGTAAATACCCCATAATTTTACCCCCTTATACCCCCAATGAGATATGAGATTGCTAACTTTACCATTTACTTATGGTAATTTAAGTATTTAAAATTACCCTGGCTTGTCTCAAGATATCAATGTAATCTATGTGATAACATTGCCTGGTATTAACAGATGTGCTTGATCAGCTTTAATTCATTTATATCGAGTTACTTTTTGATTAATTCTAAATTATTGATTGAATTGGTTTACTTTTTCAACACATGGGCTCCTGATTTGCCTCTTCTTGTATATAATATTCAATATTTTCAAATAATTTTATTTATTTATTATTGTTTTGGTTTAAAGTAATGAATAGATTTGTCTTTAATATTAAAATCCTTTAATAACTACTTTTTTAGATAACTTATTGAATATGAATTCAATATTTTTTGATTTAAGCTCTATTTCCGACTCTTCTGAACAATACAATGGAAATAGAGTTTCAGAACATGTAATCAAATATATAAATAAAATGTTTTCAAACAGAAAAAAGTACATAAAAGTAATTAATGAATAAAATTGAGAAGACGTGTGTTTTTATAAATCGTATGAATGCACGCAATTTATATTTATTTATTTAATTGAATTTTTATTTCAAACAAAAATTTTCTTTTATAACAATAAATCAGAAGAAATAAAACAAAAAATAATTATAGCTTTTTATATAATACTCAATAACTTGTGAAAAGTTCTATTGATTTCTCTGAACCTATTATTCTGTGAGACTATTATTAAACCGCTTTTTACTATTTATATACAGAAATGTATAAAAATAGATAAAATGATTCAAATATTCTTCGCTTCAATAGATTTATGTCAATATTTGACTTATTTATGGATGACCAAGATCAGTCATTGTTCATTGTAGGGCTAATTTAGAAATATTGGCCAAAATATTAAGGAAAAAAATAATATTATTTATAAGAAAATTGTAATATTCAGAGAGTTGTATAAAAATTAGAGAAAAAGCCGCCACCTGGTACAAAATGCCAGCAATTTCTGTTTACCTTGCTAGTTTTTGTTAAATCTAGCACATTTAGAGAATTTTCATTTGATTAATGTAATAAAATTTAGAGACAATAAGATGGCATTGTATTGGTTCGGATGAAAATGATTACATTTCAAGTGAAAGCTATTTTAAAAATATGCTATTTATAGACATAGCTGTTAATTGTGTTCAATGCTATTTCAATTAATTTGAATAAACAAAAAATATTTCTGACTGCGAACTAGTTTTTGCATAAATCCTAAGGCAATATTTACAAAAAGCTCCAGGCCATCTCTATAATTTGTGGTCGTTTTAATGATGAGCTAATAATAAATTATAAATTACTTCATCTAATGGTAGAGTAATTCAATGAAAAGGCAAAAAACAATCTAATCTATCGACAGAATTAACACAATTTTTAATAACACTTCCAATTAATTGAATAAAGAGAATAGAGTTTGCAATAAACAGACAATAATACGGAAGCTTTAATACGTTGGGTATATAACAGAATAAAAATAAATTAAATATAATATTATATGAAGTTGTGGTGAATTGCAATGAAAACTAATTAGTGCTTAGATTTTAATTATAAGATAACTAACTATACTATTATTATTATAGTGTAGACTATGTGTGCGAACGAGCAGTTAAGGGATGAAGGGATAGGGAGGATATTATGTGATTTTGTAGATTAGCACAAATTACTGTAATTTTCCAGTTCTAATAGTCAGTGAAAACATATACAAAAACTATGTTTTGATTTTGTTTGACTTTTTTCCTAATAATCTTTGAGAGTTTTTTGTTGCTAGACTTTGACCAGGGATGCTGAATGAAAGGATCTAGCCAGCAAAATCGATTAGGCTTATAAAAAATGGCAAGGTTATTCAATGAAATGTAGATTAAGCTATTTATACTAATTTTATTCAATCCAGGTTTGATAATTGTATGGAACTGTTTTGATCTCGATATCATCAATTGTAATCAACGTCCTTTTAGTAGCTCTGGCACTGCCTTTCATTAGAAATTCAAATTAGATTTAATTTTTCGTTTGTTTTTTTCTCATTATTCTAACTCTGCGTTAATCTAATAATAGTCTGACTTTTAGTTTCTAAGCCGTAGACTAGAAAAGAGCTGAAAATATATTTTTCTCTCAACTGTTATATAAAACAATCGGTTGTCGGCTCTAATTGTTTGGCGCATCAATTGTGAGATCAAAATCAAGATTAATATTGTTTAAGTGTATTCATCAATAGAATTGCTAACAAATGCTGATGAATAACAATTTCCAACAATTTCTAACAATTTCTTCTGCTCTTAGTGTCTGAGCTTAGCTTCAGTTTTCAATACCAGTACAGCACAACTGACGGATGAATTTTTGCTCAATACTGGTATATAACTTATCCCTCTCTTTCTTTTCCTTCTTATAAGTTTGGGGAACGTATACTTTTGCCAGTGCTGTCGGGGCTTATACTCTGCATAAATTAGTCGGGCGTCTCATTTCATTAAGTTTAATATATATTTTTAAAAAACGTTTTAACGGCTCAGAAAATAAAGTAAAGGCAATATATTTTAATTTTTTCGATTCAGAACCTCTTCTTTGATAAATAAGTTTTAAAAGCATTTATACAATCAAATCCTGTTTCGAATAGCGATCGCTTTTAAAGCAAAGATTTCGTGACTTTTTACAGTAAAGTTCATCAAAAAAAATAAATATAAAATTAACTGAATTTTAGAAATAAATTTATTTATTTTGTTTGTACTTAAACTTCAATAAAATTTTATTCAATTTTATGTTATTTTATTTATCGATAGGAAGTGTTTTACCCAAACATTTCGTTCAAGTTTTTAATTAAAAACAAATTTCAATGTATTTAAAGGATATTTCATGTGATTTATTGAATTCATTATAATTTTAATTCGGATTTCAAGCCTTAAGAACGAGTGTCAGAAATATTAGACATTAAGATATCAGTCGGATGTACAGTAAAATACATGTTAGGCCAGTATTGAACATAACTGAGCTCAGTTACATCGTTGTAGATTAAGTTAAGTGCAGGCGATATCGTTGAGAGTCTAAGCAAATGTCAAAATATGACTTCTAATGCATTTTTCATTATTAGCTTCTCTTTGATTTCCAATTACTAATAGAGATGGAGAGGAGTAGGAGAGGGAAAGGGAGAGTAAGGATAGCATGAATAGACTTAAACATTTACTCTATTATTCATAAGCATTCAATGTTTGCTGTGCTGTCAGAAAAAAGTTTAACCATTTATTGTCGGAAATAAATTATTTGCAAACTCTCTCTTATATGTGGTTTGGGTTGTGAGCCAACCGAACAACGCTTTTATCGACTGACTTGACTTGACTTCTAAAAAATTATATATAAAAAACTTTTGGCTCTCTTTTTGTCTAACATTAGGCCAAAAGCGTTTACTATATTCTCTCTCTTTGTGTACGGCATCTGCTCTTTATAATGAACAGACAAACCGAACCATTCATTCACTCACATCACTAGTATTCCTATTCTTTAGCGCAAAACCCATTTTCGTGAGCTAATAGTGCTAAACACCTCACCCACTAATATATAACATTTTGGTGTCTGTTCTGTTATTTTTGTGTTTATTCTCTCAAATGTTAAACATTGAAAAAAAATCTCATTCTCTTCACTCTCTTCACTATTCATAGCTTTATATTGTCAATAGTATTGCTTGTTTTGTGTACAACACATACACATAATATAATGAACACTTTGATTCATGTTCTCTACCCTCGAACAAAATTTTTTTGTCTCCCATTTTCTAAATAGCTATCAATTTTTAATCTCAATTCTTCTCTCTCTAACTCTCTATGCATTAGATTTACTCTATTGTTATCAAAGAAAATGAATTTATCAGAAATTTTTGTTAACATTCCTTAACCCCAAAGCGCTCTCTCTTTCTCACTCTTATTCTCTTTTTCTTTTGATTAATTTGTTTTATAAATAAAAATTTATGTATTCAAGTCGATCGTGTCATTTAGTGCCCGACTCTTTCTCCTTCTCTCCACTGTTTATGCTTATCTTAATCAAGATATTGAGCAAAAAATTAGTTTCGTTTATGTTATTCATTGTATAGTACAGTATATTTCAAAACTAATGCAACTTTTTATTACAATCTTTAATATTAGAGCGAAAGCAAGAAAAATAACTAAATGTTTCATCCATTCAATGCTTAATTTGCAAAACGATTTTCATATCAAACGACAGCAAAATTAATATAGAAATATAGTTAAAGTCGTTTCATATGAGTTGACGTCACACCTGTATGTAATACTTGTCAGCAATTTTCAACTTTCAAACTGTCTCTAACTTTTTCATAATATTGTTTCGCAAATTTTGTCTTTTTTGCCATTCCCTGCATGTTCTGGCAAATAGAGAGCTGTCTCCAACACTTGTCTCTAGCACTGGGATCTATTTGGGATCTGTTGTCTCTCACATACAGTCAAACGCACCAAAAACTTGTCTGATTTCTAATTAAGTTTCAGACAATTTCTGATGCATTTAATTAAAGTGAAAGCACTTTCCTTTCATGATTATCCCTATCCCTGTCCTCTCCTATCACTTAACAGTTCCTTTTTCTCCTGATTTAATACATTTTTCTGAATTTTTGATTTAATATAACTCTCACTCACTTTCAGAACAAATCTCTTTTTTATTTAATAGCATTAAAAAAATTAATCTTAAGAGTAGAGCAAAAAAGTTATGAAATATTTCTTCAAAAATATTATATCTTATTATAAATATGTTTTTTCGAATAGAAATTTATTTTTATCTTTCATATGCTTCGGGTTATATTTGAATTAATATCAATTTTTGTATTCATTGCTATTTTTGAATTGATTAGGATTTTGTCTGAGATTTTCGCTTCAATACTAAGGATTATATTTTTAACTATAATTTAAATTTGATTTTTTTTTTCATTTGTGAAAATCATTTCATATTTATTAATAATATTTTTTGATTACTGGTTAAGGAATTAATTTTTTTAGTTATTCTGATTGAGAGAAGATTTCTATAGAGATATTAAATTATAATTTATTCGTAATAATGACCACAAAAATTGAAAGTAAGCCAAAATTTAAATTACAAATGAAATGCAATTCAATTAAAATCTTATTTTCAATTATATTATTTAATAATAAGAAGTACAGAGAGAGTAGTATTGATCAGAGAATATATTCAGGTCATTATGAAAAATAATTCATAAGCAGTCATAACCTCTAAGTTTTTTCATTTTTCTATTTGAATAAAAATAATTTATATTTCATTACTTGCAGTCAATTATAAAAAGAAATTGCAATCAATTTAATTATACTTTGTTTTGAATGTTAAATATTTATGAGTTATTAGAATTTATTTAATTAAAATCTAGTGAAAGCTAATTGGAAAATATGGTTTTGAATTTTCTAGCAAGGTAATCTTGCCGATTTTGTCAAATAATAAGTTCATTAATCATATTACCGTTCTCAATTTTAATTTCTCCTTTTAATTAGTATTCTTCTGGCGCTCACTCTAAGCACAAAAACGTATATTTAATTTATTTATTTAAAACTTGAGTCCAATTTATATTATATATTCCGAACTGTTTTTCACACTATTCATAATTTTAGTACATTTTTAGTCAATTATATTAATTTTTATTGCATTTATGTTTTGTGTTTGCTTTGCATTCAGAATAAAAATTATTCTTATCTTTATTTCATTTAATTTAATTCACTTTTAGAGCTGAAATATAGAGCAGTAATGTGTAAGGCTATGATTCCGGATGACCCAGTTTACATTGATTCACTTAAATTAAGTAATGCTTTTTGGCAGACCTGGCTCGTCGCGCATCGGGTGATAGGGTTGGGTCAAATCACATTGAACTTAAAGGACAATATTTATCCCTTGTGACTGTCCCATTGAATTCATGCTAACTAACCCGAATCAAGCTATCTGTCCAATTGTTCTAGCTCAGAAATTAAAGCAAAAATAAAATTCATTTTGCAGTCTCTGTAAACTAATCCGGATTATATTGAACTATTTTTTTATTGTTCAAAAGATAGCCAAAAATGTCTGCTTTATTCAATTTAGTCGATTTTCGATACATTTATTAGATTTTATTATAATCTAATTGAATATTTTCAAAGTGACTAGTATCGATTTTAAAATTTGTGCTTGCACCCATTCTTGTGCCATCAATTGTGGCCATATATTCCCACTTTCATGACTCTTATATTATAATTTTATTCTGTAGTCGAGTATAATGTGTTCAGAATTTTTGGATTTGATATCCAAACGTCAGATATAAATAAATTTTTGAAATATTATATATTGAAAAATAAAATCCATTTTCCATAAAATGATTCGAGAATTTTAAATGAAAAAAATTAATGCATTGAATACTAAATAAAATGCAAAATAATTATAAAAGGCCTCTAATGTTAAGCATTGAATATTCAAAAATATATTTTTTTATTTCAGATAATTAATTGAAAAATTCTTAAAACAAAATTAATGTCTCGACTGAAGAGATTAACACATTTTAAAAATGAGATAAAAAACTAAAAGCAAAATATAATAAGAGAAATAAGAAATTCCTAATGAAAATAGCAGCTGAAGGGCATTAATAACACTATTATATGACAACACTTTTACAGTTGGTTTCATTAGACAAACATTTTTCTGTATATTTTCTGTTATATAACTACAAATAGATTAGTATTTTATATCAAAAGCAGAATTTTTTATCGAAACGATACCCAATCGAGTAATTTATTACTTTAGTCTTGACTTTTAGAGCAACGAAGGCTTTGGAGGCCTAGGCTCTCCTGTCAGGCGAACTGTTATTTTTATGGCTCTTTTGGTGGCTTTTAATTATAACTTTTTTTCCTCTCCTGTCGTCTGTGAAATAGATATCAAAAGAGAAAAATATTTTTCCTTCTCTTCTGGTGTTTTTGGTTCTGTTACTGCAATTTCCTGTACTGGAGAACAACATTGGGCACCGAATGTGATAACAAAAGGTGGTTCTCATATATGAATTAAGTGGAACAGTATGTTATGTAATGCTTTGGTAATGCAATATAATGGCCAAACACTTACAGATAGGCCCAGAAGTCTTGCAATATGACAAATGTGGTCTGTAAGCCACCAACAGTGCTCAGGAGAGGGCCCCGAAAGTGCTGCTGCTGTTCACAAAATGCACCCAAAACTGCACTAAAGTTTCTATTTTCTCTGTTTCTGCGGTCAGAATAACTGATCTGTGGTTAGAAGTGAATTCCTATTCATTGATTCATAACTCAGTTTTATGGCAAGAATTCTATTGGAATTGTAATAACAGGAAAATATAATTAACTTTTTTCCTTCTCTTCACAACTCAACCAAACAATTGTGTGAATTAAGAATTTAATGAACTTTTTTCTATTAATGTTATTTCATATACAAAATTAATTGTCAAGAATTAAGGCTTAAGTTTTGAACATTAAATCATATAATGAGATCATTTGTGTTATAAATATCGCCATAAACTCTATAATGACTGCAAATACTGTTAAGTTTCGGCAATCGGTCTAAAAATTCATTATTTAATTCACTATAAATTATTGTTCAGTCTTATAGCGAATAAGACTTAACTATGAAATCCTGTGAATCCATTCAATACGAGGATTATATAATGTTTTTCTCATTTATCAAATACAGAGTTTGAATAAGAGATAACTCACACATAGAATGTGGGAATAAATAAATAGAAGTAAAAAAATTACTGGAATTTAATTCAATTGTATTATACTTTTAGTTTACATAAAAACTTTATTCTTGTGTATACTCTCGAGGTCTGTGACACACACTCACAGACACAGAACTGTAAAGGCATAGCATTAGACATAATATTTTTATTGCCTACAAGTATTAGGGTTTGTGTGTGGGCTCCCATTCCTTTCTCATCTTCTGCCCGAACGCTAGGCCCTAACCTCCCGCACAGGTATTATTATATTTAAATTGCAAGGAATTGATCTGAAAAGATGACACCAGATTATGGGCAGTCAGTATACATAATGAAAACCCATTTCCAAACTTATCTTTTCATTCTCTGCTCAGTTTTTTTTGCAGCAATGACTTCATGTTTAAGCCTAAGTGTAAATATTCTCTATTTATTTCTCGTCTATTCTCTGCCAAAGCCTTATTCGTGAACTTGATTTCATGTTTTATTATTAGCTTAAAATTCCATTAGTTTTCTGCACACTATTTGATGTGCCGGTGATGTACTGCCTGTGCCTTCTGTTATACAATAGAAGAATTTATATATATATATAGATATTCTTTATCATTATTTCAATTCATTATTATTATTATTATTTTGTGAACAACTCACTCACATAACTGGTCCGTCGGTTTAGGGTCGCACCCAAAAAAATTTCAAGTTTTTTAAGATTTATCTCTTTATTCATTTATGTGTTTTATTGTTATTATTATTATATATTTCTTCTTAATCTTATCGGAATTGTTAAGCTTTTCCTTCCCATACAGTCATACAGTCGGCTAAAACTCATGCATACAATGAGTTAAGACTCTTCTCTGTTGTTTCCTTTTTCACAGATGCTATTGAGTGACAGAGAATTAACATTTAAATTAAATTGAATGGAATTTCCTTTTTTCTAGTCCTTTATAAATATATTTTCTATTTATTTATAATATTTTAATATTCAGTTAATTTTTATTTATTCTTACGGTAACTAAAAATGTATGTAAAATAATAGACGCGAAGAAAAAACGTTAGCGATTAAAGAGTTTTTAAGAAAGATAATTTTTAAAAATTATTTTCGCATTATAAATAGCTACTTGATAAATAAAACATTTGGTTGAATGAACTTTTTTCCGACTCAATTGACTCTTTTTCTGGTCTTCAATAGTGAGAAAATAATTGTTTTTGCCTAACATTTAAAAAACGACGAACTCTTCTATACTATAATTGTCGGATTCATATAATAATTCATATTTTCAAATGGATATAAATTATTTATAGATTTTTAAAATAGGATTATATGCTTTGATATATAAAAATTATGTGTATTTTATCGGTAGTTGTAGTGAAGAATTTAGAGGAAAATATTGATTAAATATGTGGTTATAGTCGAGACGAGTGACGACTAAACGTCAAATTATTTACTGATTTTCATGAGAGGTATTTCGCAGAATAATTATAATTCTCATTATTGATGGGAATTCCCGGCTCTCATAAAACACACACAAATAAAACAAAACAATAATATATTCGGCAAAAGCTTATCATTTATACCGAAAAAAATTAACATCAAATTGATATGTGATATGACTTAAGTTATATGAAATTTAATTCCATTGGCAAAAGCAAAAAAGACATTGCATTGATGTTTAATGCAATAATGTATATGAAATTATATTTATGAATCATAACTAACACCGGCGGAGAAGCGGACAATAAATATTGGCAAAGGCTATACCGATTCAGTACACAGAATATTCTTGACTCTAAACTCTATCATAAATTATTAATAACCTAAAAACGTGAGCCAACACTAATAGCAAATAAAATAACATAAATTAGAAGATTATATATATTTTTCTCTTTCTATGTCTCTCTTCTCGTCTCAAACTTTAATGGATTTTCATTATATTATGGCATACATTAAGAAATATATTTTTGTTCGTTTGTTAGAAAAAAAATATAGTTTTAATGACTTATGTCTTCTGTGCTATTCTACTGAATGGTTAAGAAGTATAATCAGCAGAAGATATGTAAGGATTGTATTGTAAATTCCATAAATGAATGATTAATTTTAAAACGATTATGTAATCCGTCGTTGATTTTCTCCGAGCATTAAGAATACAATAGTAGTTATGATAATATTTATTATTATTATAAATATGAGTACAAAATAATTCAAAAGAATAGAGTCTCTGAAGACTTGTCTCTAATTCAAAACTACAGTCTTCCGAGACTCAGATCACTTGTAAAGCACTTTTGGCTATGAGTTCAGATAAATAATACATTTTATAAGCAAAAACTTATAGTCATTATAATGAATATTATATAATATTTTAGTTATTATAATCTTATATATAATGTTTAACTACTAATGTATTACAAATTTCTTTTTCATAAGCAATAACTTATGTCATTATCGTATAATAAGTACAACAAAAATGTTTTTATAGTAATTATATGTATTCCTTGAGTCGCTCAGCGCGGGTTCGGTAGGTTTGTTCCCCTTATGTAATGCCATTGTTTATATTGCAGATAAACTATACTTTTATCGTAAAAATTATATTATATGAAAAATAGAGGAATCCCTTCACTGCCTCCCTATCTATAGGATGTTATTTATTGATTTTCATATACAGCACAATCTATGTATGTATTTCTCTCTCTATTTCTGCACTTGTATTGTAATAATTCAGAAACACTGTGTTTATAAATGTTTTCCAGACTCGGCTCACAAGAATCGTGACATGATTTTTAAGCCAAACCAATAGATTCTCATCTCTACTGTATATACGAAGCAATATATATGAAACTTATATTTATTTTTCTGCTCTTTGACTACTCTTCTACTCTACAGTATAGCTAATAATTTTTTTACCCTGAACTGATCTGAAATGAACTTAACTTTTAAAATAAAATTATTTATATTTTTCAAGTCTTTACTCTTTTTTATTCGTTTGAAAAGAATATATAATATTATGGAAATAATGTATAAAATTTTCTCGAAATGAATTGTCTGTCATTAGTGTACGTGATCTGAGATTTTTTCGACCAGAAAATTATATTATCTAATCAGTAGTTTCAATGATAATATAAATATCTGTGAGATTTTCAGTTCAGTATTATATGATAGAAATCATAATAAATTGGAAATGAAATGAAATGTCGGATATATTAGCAGAGAATCGCATAATATATATAATAAGTTTTATAACCGATTCTAATACTTGGCTATCGTTTGGATGAGATGTGAGCCAACATTACGAGTCAAACACTACTACATTAAGCCATAACTCCTAAAATGAATTATTAAATTATTTGAATTCTATCTATTTATTAGACAACTATAGCAGAGCTAAGACTCGAGTCCGACTCGAGAATAGCCTTTCGTTATATCTATTCAACTTTGAATTGAGTCTCGAAATAGAGATTAATGTTCAATAAAAGATGGCTAACATCCAAGTAAAATCCGACATTAAAAGTAAACCGGCAACATTTAGCAAATTTCAGATTTATTGAATGACCTGGCATATTTTATTTAATTTTTTCATTCGTATATCAAGCAGAAATATACAAATTCGAATAAATTAACAGATTTAAAAGTATTTTATTTCATTATTAATAATTTAATTCATTAATAATTAATGTATGGATGGCTCGAGACTCCCAACACAATTACTGAGAGTTAATTTAGAGCTCGACAGAGCTCTAGTATTTATGCAATTATATCCTTTAGCTCTTTCACTCGTTCTCACAGAAAGTGAAAGCTCTCTAATATATAGAGACAAACAGAGACATACATATGGAGTAAAACTAATTTTCGAGACATAATTGACTCTAATATATAAAGTCATTATATATTAGATGAAAATATTAGGACTGAAATCGAGTTCTGCATATATAACAAAAGATATTTAGGAATTATGTTATATATATTGAATGATAGCCAATGAGGCAATGGTGAGGCACAGCATACGATACAACTGTGCTGTATATTAAGTATATTAGTCGTAAGCAGGATGTGGTTCATGTGGTGGTCACGGCGTCGATAAATTTTGCACAATTTTTATGATACAAATTTATGAGATCTATTTAAGGCCCGTATTCTAGGCCTATGCTCTCTGTGCTGGCTCTGTATGTTGTGTGTAATCAAATGATTTGGGCACTCAATGCGTGCTCTTTTCTCTTCATTGATTATCACATAAGGCCCGGAGCTATCACTGAGCAAATTATGGCCAAATTCTTATGGCGAGTGCGAGGCATACCATCTCTACATCCCATTCACTATTTCTCTTCTGTGGCTCTCGAAAGCGAATCACACGAATGGTTACTCGCATTCAATATCATTATATTATATATAATTTCAAATTCAATTTAATCGCAATTGAATTCAACACAAAAAATAAAATATTGAATCAAAAAACAAAAGAATAAAATATAAAAAAAAGTATTGAATTTATTTCAGTCATATATATTGAACAATCGACTGACTCGACTGACTCGACTCCAGCTCACAATGTCTTTGGTTTATAACGTATTAGACTGTAAACCAAATTATATCGATATTCACAGATAGGATACCATTTCTATGAATAATATGTAAGAGATCTAAGTTTATTCGGGCAGAAAAAAGATATGCAAAATTGGAAAACTACGTGAGTCTTATGCATATGTCTAATAGTCTAATATTTTATATATAGATTTTTTCACTACACTCTTCTTCATATCCTGTGCGCTCGTATAGTATATAATCTCATTTATCTTTTACGACTCACAAGACTTTCAGAGAAAATCAGAAAAAAATTTCGCTCTTTTCCAGAAAATCCATTTTTTTCTTCTTCTGATTCCTATTCTATGAAAAATAGAAAGGACTTGTCGGAGTTAGAATTTTTTCGTTCAGAATTTGTTGAAATTTTATCCATGAATAACAATGAAAAAATTATGCATAATAATGCAAAAATTTTGTTGAATATATTAAGAGGAAATTG